>JASAMX010016439.1:0-26165 GCA_030248175.1 Microlaimidae sp. YZB2_3
ACGGTCAACAAGAAAGAAAAAATCGATAATATTAAACAAGATAGAAAACAAATGGAAAAGGACGACTATCCTTACTAAAGCTCAAAATTCCCACACCTGAAGAGTTAGCCGCAAACGTGGCCAAACAGGAAAACAAAAAAAGCCCAAATGAATATACCAAAAGATCTTTTTATGACAGTGGTCAGTCAAAATATTTTTTTTTGAACCACAATGGCCGACCCAAAACAGACATGAAACACGATGGCCGACAAAACATAAGTATGGATACTTCCCAAAAAAAGAAAACTTTCCCTACAATGGGTTGGTGAATTTACGTTCTCCACCGAATTAGAGATCACCAAAAAGATTCAATGAACCTTATAATAAAACCAACAATTTTGATCAAGAGGTCATTAGACAGGAATTGGCCTGCTCTAATTGTAAGGGTTGCCAGACAGCCTTAACTTGGCTGGAAGAAATGGAATTTCGAGTTAGCACACTCAAATCTAAAGTCAATGGGAGTAAGCGGAAGGAACTCTCATACTATCCTGAAACATCACGCCGCAACTCTCGATTTCTATTTTCACCCACAAAAAATTCGTATTCTATGTCCATCTTGATTATCGCTATTTGTCTATTTCTGCAAATTTTTGGAGCAAGTGGCGCAACGGTAGTGGAAACGCCAGCTCCACTGTTATGCGACACATCAGGCAATCGACAATTATACCAACTACCGCCTCCTGTGCCCTGCAACATTGATACTTCTGGAGGGATCTGCTTGTGACAGAAATGATGTGGACATTGACAATTTTTCCAAAATTATACCGATATTCCAATAATAATGTTTTGTAAATAATTGCAACTTATATTAATCTCTTATTTATTCAATGTTATATTTATTAGCGATGTCCCATTAAAAATAGAAAAATGTATGTAGCAATTGTAAAATAGCTGTATCTTTTAACTTTCGTATCGTTCAGTTAATGTAAATACCAATTATTATTAAATCTTGTACTGTCGTGTTAGTAATTCTTGTGTGTGTGAGGTACAATCACTAAATAAAAAAAAACATATATATATATATATAAATATCATGGCTATTAAACCTTTTATAATCAAATCATTTTTATTCAATTACATTACTTAGTATACTATATAACGTATTTTTTAATTATTATATTATCCATGACATTATTTATATTAGATCAGTATTATTATATTTATGATTATTCACCATATTATTATCAGTATTATTATTGTTATTTATCATATTTGGTTTATTGGATATTGTTTAATTAATCTATTTTTGTGACATGATGATCGCGAACTTAAAAAAACAACATCACACCCTTTTACACTGTATGGGAAAACGGATGTAACGAATAGTTACATTTAACACATCTAACGGAAAGAAAACACTAACACTTGGCGATTCTATATCACTAAACACTTATGGAAAATATAAAATCCTAGCCTTAACACATAAGCGGTTACGGTAATAGCCGTCAAGGAATTAAAAACCCATTATAACCAAATATGTGAGTCACTCCAAATAAATTAATCCCAAGGTCACTGATATGAAAAGATTTAATCAAATGATAACAAATCGGGTCTGGATAAAACTTTAATGATTGAAACCACGCCCTGAGTCAAAGATCATTCAGGATCAACGTTATCAATACACTCTTGATTTTAAATAAGTCACACGATAACATAAAATGCACATAGAAGAAAACGGACACAGATGCCCTTGATTAGAGCAAGTCCTAATCTCCCACTTAACTCGCTATAAAAGACACAACTTCCTTTGTGATTTTCATTGTAATTGTGATTATTTACTCTTTCTTGTATTTACTCATCATTATATAATCTTGTGAAATAAACTTTGTTTTATTCTCGCGTTTAACCTTTTACTTATATAATTTTACAAACAAATCGTAACTATAAACCAAAAGACAATAAAGCTAATACTAAAAACTATCCAACGTCTATTACCTTAAAGCCTAATAGCCTAGTGAAGGAGTCACAATGGACAGATGAGATTATGGAAAAACCGTAGTTGAATAAGCAAATGTTTAAAAAATAAAAATAAATTAGAACGACTCCACCAAAACTCATTCCGTCTTCGATATAACTGTATGAGAGAAACCCTTTTCCTATTGGCAAGCGATTTAATATTGTTTCAATTAGATATTAATCGGTTAAATTCCTATTTGTTAAAGAATATTTTACAGCAATGAATATAGTATCCACAAATGGAGCCAACATTTTCAAGGAAACAAATAAGGTGGCAAAAACCTTAGCAAATTGTGTCTTATCCTGGCTAAAAGTATACTTTTTGTTAGGGCAATATAAAACACAAGTTGATTGTGCATGGAACATCTGTGGACGGAAACAACCGTCAAAGAACCCAATGATGAAATCTTTATTGTACGGGTCTAAACATATTACAATACACATAGACACTTAAATACAATTTAAAATATATATATTAGTCAAATAAAACAAACAAAAATAAACACTGCATCAAAACATAAAATCATTAGTACAGGTAATCATTTAGGAACTATTTGTTAAGCTTAAAACCTTTTTAATTTTGTTTATAAAGACCTTAATGGAGGGAGAAGTAACTACATCTTTAGCCAATGAGTTCCAAATTTTACATACTCTGACTGAAAAAAAGTTTTTTCTAGCGTCAATTCGTGGGTTTTCAGTCTTAAGTTTTAAGCCATTTGAGCGGGTTTTGCAGTTTTCAAAAAGCTTAAAAAAATTACTTCGGTCGATATCCAGTTTGTTATTAAAGGAGCACTGTCACAAATCAAATTCCTATAACGCCCGAACCGGACTGCTCCTTTATTACTGAACCGATTCAGCTGAAATTTAAAAATGTTGTAGCCTTGTAGTGGAGCACTCTAAATATCAAAGTTGAGTTAGGTAGGTTTGGTATTAAAGGAGCAGTCTGGTTCGGGCGTTATAGGAATTTGATTTGTGACAGTGCTCCTTTAAGCACTTTATAACAAAAAATTAAGTCATTTTTTAGTCTTCTACTTTCAAGACTATCAAGCTCCAAATTTAGCAGACGGTCAGAATACTCCGCTTTTTTTAAACTGCAGCGGGCATAAAGTCGCCGAGTAAAACTGCGCTGAACTTGCTCAATGATTAAAATATCTTTTTTGTATTGAGGCGACCAAACACTCGTGTCATGTTCAACAAGAGGTCTGACAAAAGTTTTAAACGCGTTTAGGAGTATCTTTGGATTTTTGGTTCAAAAAACTCGAAAAATGAGTGCATTACGCGCATGGGCTTTTTTAGCCACTTCTAAACAATGCCGATATGGTTTCAGGTCAGAGCTTATATTTATTCCTAAATCCTTTACAAAGCTAACCCTTTCCAATGCCTTATGCCCTAAAAAAAAATCATGGTTCTTGTTATTATGACCTAAACTTAGAACGCAGCACTTGCTAAATGCCATACTAAGCTGCCAGGTAGAGGACCATTTATAAAATTTATTTAACGACTCTTGAAACTGACTTGGGCTGTCGTCAGAATTTCGTCATCAGCGGGTGTCATCAGCGTACATTTTTACGTACGTATTTTTACGATCGTACCCAAGGATACGATCTCAACTGCAATAAAAAAGCTATGCAGGTGGCCCGGGTTGCTCCCAATCCATCTGAAGAACCCATTAACGTTCCTCCAAATATCGATGTGCTTGTGACAGAAATAGCGGTTGATGTGGACATCGACAAAAATTCCAAAGTTGCACCAATATTTCAACAATAATTTTTTGTAATTAATTGAAACCTTATGTATTGGAATCATATTTATTCAATTTTATATTTATTTAATAGCACACTTATTCAGTTGAGAATTATTTCAATTAAAACTTTATGAATCGGATAGTGCTACAAAACAGCCAATGGCAAAAGATCTAATTGCAATTGAAAAAAAACCTTACTGCTGACAACATATATATATATATATATATATATATATATATATATATATATATATATAAATGAAAACATAAATTTTACGCTTTGTGGACTTATTTTCTACAGCATACTGCTAACCACCGTGTTATAAAAAAAACAAAACAAAACCCCAAAGAGTTTTTTTTTGAACGATTAATAAAAAAAACCAGTATGATAGTTACAAGATTGACCTAACCACCCAGCGGTTATTTCTCTTTAAAAATTTAAAAAATGTATATGATAGCAATTGTAAAATAGTTTTATTTTTTAGCATTTGTATCGTGCAGTTAATTTAAATACTAATTATTATTAAATCTTGTACTGTTGTGTTGTGTTAGTAATTTTTGTGTGTTTAAGGTAAAATTACTGAATATCAACCAAAAAAAAATATTATGGCTATCAAACCTTTTATAATAAAATTATTTTTATTCAATTATATTACTTAGTATAATATTTATTGTATTTTTCAATTATTATATTATCCATGCCATTATTTTATTACCTGGTGTATTATTTATTATTATTCACTGTATTATTATTAGTATTATTATTGTTATTCATCATATTTACTTATATTATCTAGTGCATTTAATTATCGTAAATTGTTTATTTAATCTATTTGTTGTGACATGATAATTACAAAGTTACAAAAATAACATTACACCCTCTTTACACCCTATGGGAAAACATATGTAATGTAACAGTGGTTACATAATATTAAAGGTTTAAAGAATAAAAAGCATAAATCGCTAACTCTGAATCACTGTTCTGTTTCTACCCTATAAAATTACCAAGCTGTTTAACACAGAGGGGTTCGGCGGACAAATAGTAAAAATAAAAACTTGAATTAGCTGGTTTTAAATTTGCGGCAAATCTGACCTAACTCCTGCTAAAGCTTCAACCCAAATGATTATTCATCGCCTCATATAAACATTACGTCATGTTAAATGACGCAAAAATAAAGTTAAATGACACAAAAATTATGATAACATAAATAAAACATAAATTCACTCAAATCCACGGCAAAAAGACGCTAATTGGTTACAACCAGACGAGGGTACCCCGAAAAAGATATATAAGAAGCAAACAAGTGATAGAAATTTATTATTCAATAGATTTACTTATTGTTACTTAATCTGTTATAAATTTATCTGTTACCGTTTTATTAATAAATAAACCTAAACTCGAATGCCATCAGGAAGCGTCATTACTTAAACACTGATTGTTGTTGGATTAATGCCAGCGGTTTATTTTAAATTTATTTCCAAATTATTGAAATGGTTAAAATAAAAATAATAAGAATACCGTGCGTATTTCTGTTATTGTTTTTTTTATTTTCTTTATAATTTTTCTGCGTGCCGTGCGGCTGGCACGACCACTCTGTCGCTTCTACAGTGCCGTTGGGTTTAGTTATTCTTAAGTTGTCTTACTTACATTCTTTATATATTAAAATAATGATATAAACTGTTTTAACCACGTTGGTTATTGTAATAGGTGCCACGGTACTTTTATAAGAAAGTGCAGAAGGGGTCACATATTTGGCAGATGGAGTCACATACATGTATGCCAATTTTCCATTCCATTTAGCTTATACTGTATATCCTATTCTGTGAAAACCATAGTGATTCTTACAGAATCTGCAATATTTACAGTCCCGGCAAAAATAAAGGTAGTTTTCAGACGCGTTGGGCATAAGCGTTATGGCGACTAGGTTCATAAGAAAAGAAAAACAAGAAATATTCAGCTCGTTTGTTTATATAAGACATATATATATATATATTTTAAATTGTAACATTTAAAATTTTATTTCAAACGTTAAACACTTTGTGTTTGAAGGTTTTTTTATGCTTTACAAACAATGTTTTGAATTCGTCATGTAAAGAAAACAACAAGAGCCTTAGAACGCATATGCGCGCGGGTGCGCGCATATGGGCTTGGAGGAGGCGGCGGGCTATAGCCAAACTGCAAAGTTCTTATTTTGAACTGCTTCCCTTCATGCCGAAATCTAGAATGCTTATTCACGCGAAGACGCGCATAACGGCTATTGCCTGCGTCTGAAAAATGACCTTTATTTCTGCTCCTTATATTTATATTTTATTGAGATCTCCTAAACCACGTTATTTTAAACCAAAACGCGCTAACAAAAAATTGAAAAGAATAAAGAAAAAAAGATTTGCTGTAAAGCAATATCTAAATTTATAAAAAGAAATTCTGTGTGTGAGATTGCAAAGAAAAATAACCACGACTAAGCCGAATTGAGAAAGTTTTTATGCTTTTTTTTGTTTTTTTTTATGTTGTGAAAAGTTAAATGAATTAAAAAGTTAAATTTCTTGGTTCTATTCCAAACCAGAATCCTGCCAAGCCAAGTTAACGTCCAGGCCAAAGGAAGTGATTGTAAAAATATGTATCGGAAATATTGTTATAAAAATGTAAAGCTAGCCCTGTCTAAGGTAAACCAAAGGAGATTATTTAATAATATTGAGTAAAGTAGTTAAAACTACCCTGTCTAAGCCAAGCCAAGAGTATATAAGACAAGAGAATGTCCGACTGTACACTAAATTTTTGACTAAAATTTTGCGAGAAAAGTTGCACTTTTGAATTCGTGTGCGACTTTTTTCGCAAAAATCCGCCATTTTCTGCAAGTTTTTCCGCGCTGCGATTTTTTCCACAGTGTTAGTTTTCTCGCAGTGGGGACTGCGACTTCTTTCGCACTCTATGCTGCTTTATTCGCACTGCGAGTCTGGCCGCGCAACAAAAAAAATACAGACGCTGGTAGTCATTTTCAATGGAGTAAAACACTTTGAAACTTGTTTTATTTAAATTTAAAACGTTGGAAAGTTACTTTATTTTATTAAAACTAAAAAGTTGTAACATCTTAAGGTAAAAAAAAACGACTTTTACTCATTTAAACACAAAATTTTTGCTCCGCTGTGTTTTTATTTTTTTTTTTGTTTTGCAGCCAGACTCGCAGTGCGAAAATAATCGCAGTGCGAATAAAGCAGCATAGAGTGCGAACGAAGTCGCAGTCCCCACTGCAAGAAAACTAACACTGTGTAAAAAATCGCAGCGCGGGAAAACTTGCAGAAAATGGCGGATTTTTGCGAGAAAAGTCGCACACGAATTCAAAAGTGCGACTTTTCTCGCAAAATTTTGGTCAAAAATTTAGTGTACACTCAGACATTCTCTTGTGTTATATATTCTTGGCCAAGCCAAAGGAAGTTTCGTTTATTTTGGAATTAATATCTTTTAGTTTTCTAAATTTAAAAAAAAATATTTTTTTATTATATTGTATAATTTGTGTATTACATGTCTAAAGATAGCCAAGAGCAAAACTCTGACCCAAACGATAATTTATAATTCTTAGCGAATTTTATTCTGCAAATATGTCCACTTTACAAGAATTTCAACAAATTATGTCCCAGCACACGCAAAAATTAGAAACTCAATTGGAAGATGTAAAAAATCTTACTGAGGCGTCAGAACACCTCACTACTACAGTAGAAAAAAATTAAAAAAATGCGTTCAGTTATAGAACCCCCAACAAAAAGCACCATTTTCCCATTTACCGTAATATAATGGAAAACTAGGTAAAAGTTTTCCTGAGTTTCGTGGAAAATTTAATCAGTATGCAAAAGCGTGCTCATGGAGTGAACAGAGAAAATTATATATACTTCCCACCCTTTTAACAGGGTACACGCAACAAGTGAACTTCCTGCCACTGATAAAAATGATTTTGATTCTTTGGAAAAGGCATTTGCAGAAGAATTTCAAAGTCCTGAAGCGCAAAGATTAAAAGCCATACAATTTCAAAATTGTCATTAAGGAACTTATGAATAAATTCTATTATTACTGACAAACCCGAAAAATAGGGAAAGGGCCAGGGGTGCAATGCCCCCCCCCCCCAAAATGAACCCTTTGCCCCTTCCCCCCCAAATGAGATGGGCCAAGGAGGGAAAAGGGTGGGGGGCGATAATGGAATTTTTCATCCGGGGGGGGGGTTTAATTTTGTGAGAAAAAAATTGTTTGATTAAATATAGATTTAGAAACATTCCTAATGCGTTCTATCTAGAAGCATAAAAGTTGGAAAAAACTGAAATTTTTTCCGGTTCGTGGGAAATGTACATTGATCATTTTGTTGTAGAAAAACCAGAGGTAAAAACACTTTAATTTAAAATATTATGTAAGAGTAATGTAAAAGGCTTGATGGTGTACCTTGAATAATATTAGAACACTTTTACCTCAATTAAGAAAGTTCCAAGTGAAAAACAAAGTAATTGAAAACTTATTCATGGGATAGTAATAAAGTAAAACAAAAAGAGCCAGGAAATCAGCCTTAATTGCCTAAGCAATAAGGAAACCCAAGAAAAAGGGCCTCAGGACGCCTAATTAAACTGGAGCCCCAATTCTGATTGAGGCTTCCAGATTTTAAGAAAGCTCGGCCATTTTGGACGCCACAAAAGTGAAAAACAACCTGATTTCTGGTCAAAATAAAAATGGCATATTAATTATTTAGTTTTAAAATGCGTTTGGTGAGGTCCATCATGTTTGAATAAATACAAAGGAATTTTAGGTTCAACAGGAGGAACTCTACGTCAAAAAGAGAACCTCTACAAGTTACCCGGACTCTACGATGGTGCCCTTTGGGTTTTGGTCTTGGCCGTTCGGGGTGGTACCAGGTTAAGTCCAAGTGACCGCTTCAAGTTATAACCATATTGGTTGACAAATATCTTTTTTAGTTTCTGTTTAGTGTTATAATTTTTCTACTGTATGACTTATGCTTGTCTCTTTGAATGTGACTTAAAATTGTGTAGATCACTTTTGTTAATAAAATATGTTACACATAATCACATAATTTGTCTATCACTAATCAACAAGGAAAACGGTAAAAGTCTACGTAAACAGCACCAAGCTATTTCATGCATACACTACATTACACAACTGAAGTATGGGCTATACAACAATTTATACAAGTTTTTTTTTAATTTCAATTGATTGTGTCATTCAGATTCACGATATGCCTTTGCCTCAGCTATCGAATGCCTATACTATATGTTAATAATATAAAATCAGGCATTTAATTATACAATATAAAGTTGATAACGAAAGTTTTAAACCACCTAATTGCTATTTTGATACTTAAGGAGTTATTTCCTCCACCCTTCTTTGGAAAAACTTGGAATTTTGTACCCAACTTATTTTTTGAATATTGTGTTATAAGGAACAATAAATATAATAGAATCTCAATACATTCTAAAACCATAAATAAATCAATGTAAAAATTTTTTGCGCTTCGCGGGAAGGTCAGATTTATATTCAATAGTGAGTGATGTTTCTACCCTCCAATTTTGATGTTCCAGAGCTCCGGCCATTTAAAGTGTAGGAAGCTCCACACCTCAGCCTCTTAAATTGCAAGATCAATCAAAATTGTATAGAAATTCGGTTAACACTAAAATAAAATATGTTCAAACCATTGTCAGGGGACGATTTATAACCAGATTTAAGTATACATTTAAAAAGTTTTCGCCTCTGGCCGGCGGCTGAAGGTCAGTCCTCCGAGACCGCCCACCCACTTCTCCTAAAAAAATCCTGGCTACGCCACTAACTGAGATGGGCTAAAACTTTTAAAATTTCATGGGTGGCGCGGGAGCGCCACGGGGCGATTTAGCCCCGTGGCGCCGCGCCAACCATTATTAGAGAACGTGGGTAAATTTTGAAATTCAGAACCTTCTTCTTCTTATTATTATTACTAGCCTTGAAAAATGCTCTAAGAATAGAGCAGGAAAAAGGGGCGATTTTTCCCCGATTTTTAGACAGAAAAGATGTGGACTAGGCTGAGATGGACATTATGTGGACTATAGGAAATTTGCGTTTGGTTTGGCCAGCTGCACACTAAATAAAAATTTCTACGATATGATAATGATTTGTTTATACATTGATCTAATCACACAGCACTGTTGCATTTTTTTTAGTTTGATGAAATGTCAATTTAAAAAATCATACTCACAGCAATCTTTGACAAGCGCGAAATCGCTACTTTTTCAATTAGAAGGTTATATTTGTATGTTAAGAAACAACTATAAATTTGAAAAAGTGGCGATTTCGCCCTTGTCAAAGATTGCTGTGAGTATGATTTTTTCAATTGACATTTCATCAAACTAAAAAAAAATGCAACAGTGCTGTGTGATTAGATCAATGTATAAACAAATCATTATCATATCGTAGAAATTTTTATTTAGTGAGCAGCTGACCAAACCAAATGCAAATTCCCTATAGTCCACATAATGTCCATCTCAGACTAGTCTACATCTTTTCTGTCTAAATATACGCCCGGGGAAAAATCGCCCCTTTTTCCTGCTCTATTCTTAGAGCATTTTTCAAGGCTAGTCTACCACTTTTTTTTAATTAAATTAAAAAATAGCCTAATAAACTATAGTTTTAGCTGCGCAATGACATATGTTTATAATCATTCCGTTGCCGAGATAAAATAAAAAATAATAATAAGAAGAAGATGAATTTAAATTACAAAATTAACCCACGTTGTTTAATTATAGTTAGTGCGGTGCAGTTGCGCTCCAGACAAAGTTTACCTACGTTCTCTAAATATAGTTGGCGCGATGCCGTGCGCCAATGATTGCAATTATAATTTTTAAAGTAAAAATAATAATAATAATAATAATAAGATGATGAACATGAATAACAAAATTTACTCACGTTGTCTAAGTATAGTTGGCGCGGTGCCGTGGTTTAAATTCCAGTTGGCACCCCGCACCACCGATGATTACCGGCGCGTGGCGCTTCCGCGCCACCGACGCTTATTATTTTTTTAATAAATAAAACTTTTAATTAATTTTGTCATCAGTAATGCAAGAATTAAAAAAGTACTCTGTTGTTTTTGCCGTTTTCCGCGCGGTTGAAGCAAATGGCGCTGGGAACTGGCGCCGTTTCTGCCACCAATTAAAACCGGTCTGCTATTTTTGTGCGGTTTTTATGAGGGGATGTTGGTTGTCTGCTCTGTACAATCCTTATTGTTGCCAAAAGGTTGTTATTGTGCGGTTGGGCGTTTTTATTTGTCTATTTTTCAATTTTTTTATTTTGATCAATAAATCGATAACAAGGACCTAAATGAAAAAAGTGCTTTCTAAGAAAGTTGCGTAATTCCTTCTTCTTTCTAATGAGCCCATGTTTATTTTTGATCAATCAGTAACGAATGAGGAATATCGTTTTTAAGAATGGAGCGTTGGAATAATAATAATAATAATAATAATAAGAAGAAGAAGAAGGTTCTGAATTTCAAAATTTACCCACGTTCTCTAATTATGGTTGGCGCGGCGCCACGGGGCTAAATCGCCCCGTGGCGCTCCCGCGCCACCCATGATTATTATTATTATTATTCCAACGCTCCATCCTTAAAAGCGATATTCCTCATTCGTTACTGATTGATCAAAAAAAAACATGGACTCATTAGAAAGAAGAAGGAATTACGCAACTTTCTTAGGAAGCACTTTTTTCATTTAGGTTCTTGTTATTGATTTATTGATCAAAATAAAAAATTTGAAAAATAGACAAATAAAAACACCCAACCTCACAATAGCAGCCTTTTGGCAACAATAAGGATTGTACAGAGCAGACAACTAACATCCCCTCATAGAAACCGCACAAAAAAAGCAGACCGGTTTTAATTGGTGGCAGAAACGGAACCAGTTCCCAGCGCCATCTGCTTCAACCTCGCGGAAAACGGAGAAAACAACAAAGTACTTTTTTTAATTCTTGCATTACTGATGACAAAATTAATTTAAAGTTTTATTTATTAACAAATAATAATAAGCGTCAGTGGCGCTGTAGCGCCACGCGCCGGTAATCATCGGTGGTGCGGGGTGCCATACTGCAATTTAACCCACGGCACCGCGCCAAATATACTTAGAGAACGTGAGTAAATTTTGTAATTCATGTTCATCATCTTATTATTTGGCGCACGGCATCGCGCCAACTATATTTAAAGAACGTAAGTAAACTTTGTCTGGAGCGCAACTGCACCGCACTAACTATAATTAAACAACGTGGTTAAATTTTTTAATTTAAATTCATCTTTGTCTTCTTATTATTTTTTATTTAAAAAAGTATATCTTGGCAACGGAATGATTATAAACATATGTCATTGCGCAGCTAAAACTATAGTTTATTAGTCTATTTTTTTAATTTAATTCAAAAAAGTGGTAGACTAGCCTTGAAAAATGCTCTAAGAATAGAGCGGGAAAAAGGGGCGATTTTTCCCCGGGCATATGTTTAGACAGAAAAGATGTGGACTAGGCTGAGATGGACATTATGTGGACTATAGGAAATTTGCGTTTGGTTTGGCCAGCTGCACACTAAATAAAAATTTCTACCATATGATAATGATTTGTTTATACATTGATCTAATCACACAGCATTGTTACATGTTTTTTAGTTTGATGAAATGTCAATTTAAAAAATCATACTCACAGCAATCTTTGAAAAGCGCGAAATCGCCACTTTTTTAAATTTATAGTTGTTTTTACACATACAAATATAACCTTCTAATTGAAAAAGTAGCGATTTCGCGCTTGTCAAAGATTGCTGTGAGTATGATTTTTTAAATTGACATTTCATCAAACTAAAAAACATGCAACAATGCTGTGTGATTAGATCAATGTATAAACAAATCATTATCATATGGTAGAAATTTTTATTTAGTGTGCAGCTGGCCAAACCAAACGCAAATTTCCTATAGTCCACATAATGTCCATCTCAGCCTAGTCCACATCTTTTCTGTCTAAAAATCGGGGAAAAATCGCCCCTTTTTCCTGCTCTATTCTTAGAGCATTTTTCAAGGCTAGTATGATATTATAAAACAATTGAAGATCAATAAGAAAAGTACGTTAGAACAAATTTTTTTATTAAAATACCCCAACAGCTATTTTAAAAAATAACCATTAAGGTTGCTCATTGTAACAGGAAATTGTTTTGTAATC
Organism: Microlaimidae sp. YZB2_3; assembly: GCA_030248175.1. NCBI lineage: Eukaryota > Metazoa > Nematoda > Chromadorea > Desmodorida > Microlaimidae > Microlaimidae sp. YZB2_3. Next base: position 12,944 of record JASAMX010016439.1, read on the forward strand.
AAGACAAGTGAGAGTACATACTTCACTGTTTACTGATAATCTTCGATGCTTGTCACTGTTAACATTTGAATCAATAAAAAACTTGATGGCACTTTTTTTAATTTTGACACAATTAGCTGTAGTATTACAGCAATTTATATTTTTATTAAAAATCCATCCAACAATTTTTTTCAATGAATATATTTTTGTTTTAAGAGTGCATCAAACTTAAGAGGAGCATTCAGCTTCCAAACTGTTTTTGCAAGCAAAAAATCTTAGCTATCAATGCAATGTGAAGTTTCAGGTACCTGCTTTTAAAATAAAAAAATATTGATTCATAGACTGCTTTGTGCTAAATCATTAAAAATCAGTAGATTTATACCACCCGTAGCCATGAACCAAAGGAATTGTAGTCCAAAACTTAATTATAATTTAAAATTTATCAAAACCGCGATTCTTGGAATACTCAGCTAAAACCACGCTGTTTTGAGTATAATCAAATCGGTCATATAAGATCGATTTGTCCTTTGTTACAAAATAATACAAGCAATATTGCAACAACACAGGTTTGCAACCGCCAATATCTAACCACTTTCGTTCTGCGCAAAACTCGCAATATCGCAATAATTCTCAAAACTTTAGGACAGATAATAGAAATGCACCCGTTCAGAGAGAAGGTTTGGAAACCTATAATAAAACTTCACGACCTATGCCTTTAAAGACCATTAGTAGATCCCAAAACGAACCTAGCACTTATATAGATAAGTTAAAAAATGTACCAGAAGATAATTATTCCGAGCATATACAAATACTAAAAAATCAGTTAGAACAAAAAAATAAACCCTTTTTTCAAAACGAAATAGAAACTAAAAGTTTAGCACATATTTGGTAATAAACGCCAGTTACAAAAAACTGTTCCGAAAAAGAAAAACTAATTTTAGAAACTAATTATTGTAACCACTGTAAGCAAATAGTTCAAAGAAAAATAGATCTGGGTTATCATATATTAAGTGTTCGGATTGCTGTTGTGACTTACAAGTAAAACATAATAAAACGCATAAATTATGCGATATATGTAAGATATTACGTTGTTTGTTACATGAACATAATATAACTTGTTTAAAATGTTATAGTGAGCATTCGCCAGAAAAAAAAACTAAAAAATTCAGTTATTGAACGGAAATCAAACAGTAAAATGAGTATGGATCAAATAACCATCGATTCAAATGAAATATTGGGGGAATCCAATGTTTAAAGTGAAACTCCACTGAAAATTATTTGTGATATGTACAGCCCGTTAAGTCTTAATACAAACGAAACAAAAGATTTAGGATCTAGCAGCGCTTCCGAGGTTTACGCTCCAAAAACTCAATCCTCAGAAGTAAATGTTTCAGAAAAAAAAACATCACAATAAAAACTGACAATACGAAAAATGATTCAGTGGACAAGAATATATAAAATCGAAAAAAATAAGATCGAAGCTTTTTCCAAAACTTAAAATTCCTACACTGGAAGAACGTAAATATTCCGGCTGACCATAAGCGGTATTCCAAAACTGACGGCAAAAGGCCCTAAATGGCCAAAATTGTTTTATTCAGGCCAACCAGACAAAAACGCAAATTTTATGCTGATCGCAATTTGGAACTTACTTTCAATTATGTAACACAGCAGCAAAAATTTCAGAATAAAGGATATTCTGGGTACTGGAAACAAACAACTTTAAACAAAGAGGATGTGAATAAGATTTTTTCACAAATAAAAAGCCTTGAATACCGCGTACGAAGTTTGGAGGAAAATCAAACCAGTTATTTTGATTTTCCATGGCGAAACCAAGGTTTCCGACAAAGACCTAATATTGCACTATATATTACTATTGCAATTACATTATTATTAATATTTATGCAAAGTCAGATGGCTAGCGGAGGTACTGCAGCTTCGCCTGCTCCACTTTTGTGTGACACTTTACTTTTGTCTGTCATCAGCAGTCGTCAATTGAAAAGCTTAACAGAACCCAAACCATGCAACAGCAATGAAACCATCTCTGAGGATATTGCTGGTCTCCCTCTAGAAACGACTGCCGTGGTGACTGTTCTCATTGCAGCAACAAAGCACCCACACAGCTCAATTACTGTTACAGAGGCGCAAGCCCAATTGAAAACATGGTTCCCTCATTATCAAACTGCACTGGAATAAATAAAGTGATAAACAGGTTGCTGCTCAATGAAAAACTGTTTATCCACCTTCCTTCAGCAGCCCGGACAGAGGGCGTCTTGCCAATTCAGGATACAAAGGGCCGTTTCCAAGCAACTGTTGACGTCCTAATGGAATTCTTCTATTTAAGCCCAGCGGACCTATTGCTTTTACATTTCAATTGGAATATTTTTCCACTGACCACAATTGACTTTGCGGTCTCCTGCATGAGTTGTCGAAAATGTTTCCAGCCACTTTTAACAATCAACATCCGGCTCCAGGGCAGTGCCTGTCTGCGAACAAATTGCCTACAGGCTAAAAAAGATGCACAATCCGAGCCATTTCTACATAACTAAATCAAATACGGCCCTACAACTCGCAGAGCACAAGGCACAAGAGGCAGAGGTGGTGACATACCGCCTGTCAAAAAAGAAAAGCAATTTAAAACCAGAGGAGACCTTTAAAAGTCTCTTCATTATGGCACCATCGGCCAAACTGGAAGAAATCGTCATACACAATCTGGCTGACATGGACCAGATGCCGCCAAAAACCGACGCTGAAATTAGCGTCAGCGAAATCTTAGCGGACCTAATAGACCCCACTGATGGTCCAGGGCTGGTACTCACCAACATTTGCCGTCCGGATTTTTGAAAACCTAAACAATAAAATTCAACAAATCTTGAATAAGTCAAAAACGAATGTATTTTGTTAAATGAAAATATGAAAAAGAATAGAGAGAAAAAGCTCTGTATAAATTGCACAAAAAGTTAGATGTATTCGATGGTGTAAAATGACAAGAGCATCTTAACTCTACCGTATTTTAAAATAACTAAACACCAATGACCAAATTTTTGTTTTTAGCACAAATGTGCTAAACGCGTTACCGAAATCCACTCAGTTTGTGATATATATTAAAAAATTAATTAAAACTTGGTTTAGTAGTCATTTCAAGCATAAAAATTTTAGGTTTGCGCTTTGAAACGCCATCAAAGTACTATTTGAGTTTGGTGTTTGGTTATTTTTGCACCAAATTACGGTAGAGTTAAGATGTTCTTGTCATTTTAATCGATCAAATACATCTAATTTTTTGTGCGATTTATATAGAGCTTTTTTCGCTCTATTAGTTTTTGTATTTTCATTTAACGAAATGCATTTGTTTTGGATTTATTCAAGATTTATTGAATTTTATTTTTTGGGTTTTCGAAAATCCGGATGGTAAATGTTGATGGGTACCAGCCCAGGGCCATCTTGGCTATATTAGATGATTAATACTATAATAACATTTTGATATTTATTTTGTTATTTCTTGAGATTTGTTCATAATTGTTACTTTTGTACAATTTTATTACTATAACCTGACCTAATAACATTTTGGAATTATTTTGCTATTTCTTGAAATTCGTTCAATAATTGTTACCTTCGTGCAAATTTATCACTGTAACCTAAACCTTGTTATTCAAGTTTTGAAGGTAGTGTTCTTATTTCTCCAGTTTTGTATTTGAAAAACAAAAATAAGTATAATAATAAAAACGAAGCAATAATTACATATAATATTTAAATGCCGTGATGAACAACAAAGAAAAACATTATTCTACAGAAATGTGCAATACCGAAATTCTAAAATACAAAAAATGTTCTTATACAATTGTACATGTGCAATTATTAATATGTAGACATAGACGCTAATAAAAATACAAAAAAAGGAATATGGGGAATGTCAAGTTGTTTTACTGAACATTGGTGTACAATGTGTTATAATAACCTTGCAAGTGATTACGGTGCCTAATAAAAAATTGGAAAAAAAAGAAAAACGGATATGTAACAGTGGTTACATAATACTAAAAGTTTAAAGAATTAAATTATAAATAAAAATAAAAGCATAAATCGCTAACTCTGAATCACTGTTCTACTTCTACCCAGTAAAATTATCAAGCTGATTAATATAGAGGGGTTCGGCTGACAAATAGTAAAAATAAAGGCTTGAAGTAGCTGGTGTTAAATTTGCGACAAATCTGACCTTATTTCAGTTAAAGTTTTAACGCAAATGATTATTCATCGCCTCATATAAATATTACGTCAAAAGAAAATAAAGTTAAATGACACGAAAATCATAATAACATAAATAAAACATAAAGTCACTCAAATCCACGGCAAGAAGACGCTGATTGGTTAAAACCAGACGAGGTTATCCGGAAAAACATATATAAGAAGCAAACAAGTGATAGGAGTTTATTATTCAATAGATTTACTTATTGTTACTTAATCTGTTATAAATTTATCTGTTACCGTCTTGAAAACCTAGTTTTAAATAAACTTAGTTATTCTTAAGTTGTCTTACTTATATTCTTATCTATTAAAATAATGATAGATACTGTTTTAAACGCGTTGGTTATCGTAATAGGTGCCCCCTTAATTTTATAAGAAAGTGCATTTAAATCAGACCATCCCAACCTTAAGCCTAGTGAAGGAGTCACAGTAACTAATAGTTACAATTAAAACATCCGACGCAAAGAAAACACTAACATTTTTTTTAATGATCAGATGACAGAACTAATATTTTATTATGCATAGTCTGTGCATAGTTTAATTCTACTGTATCATCATTTCATTTTTCTTTTCTTTTTCGTTTTTTTTCTTTTCTTTTTTATCAACCACATCAAATTTTCGACTTAAGGCTGGTTCATACTTATGACAAAACGTCCTTTGGACAAAGTCCAAAGGACAAATACAGCGTAAACCGTCCTTCAAAAAAACCAAAATCCAAACGACAACATGTTCATACTTTTTGTCCTTTGGACTTTTCCTTTTGGATTTTGTCCTTTGGACTTTGTCTAAAAGACAAATTCTAAGTAGCATTCATACTTCGTCCAAAGAACGTTTTGGCTTTTGGCTTTTTTAAAATTGTCCTTTGGACTTTGTCCAAAGGACGTTTTGTCATAAGTATGAACCAGCCTTTAATGGCCACCAACATACACTCTAATTCTAACAAAATATCAACATGGCTATCTGAAATGACTTTAAAGGCTCAAAAAGAGCGCTTATTTAAGGCAGTTTTAAAACTTTTCTTCGATGCATCCAAAGAATCCACAGCTACTTGAGACGGGAGTAGATTGTTCCAAGGTGTAACAACTCCATTTGCAAAAAAAATTTCCTTGGATTAATTCTTTTTCTTCTACAACCAATTTAAAGGGATGAACACGGACGGGTGGGCTGCAGGTTGAACTTAAAAAAATAATTGGCTTGCTAATTGTTTAAGCTATGTACAATTTTAAAGCACTCATATAAATCAATTTTGTCTCTTCAGTCCTTTAATCTTTCTAAACCTAGGTACAGTCCCAAGCAGAAGTAAAGGTCATTTTTCAGACCAAGCAGGCAATAGCCGTTATGCGCGTCTCCGCGGGAATAAGCGTTATAGATTTCGGCATGAAGGGAAGCAGTGCAAAATAAGAACTTTGCATTTTAGCTATAGCCGGCCGCCTCTTCTAAGCGCATATGCGCGCGGGCGCGCGCATATGTTCTAAGACTCTTGCTGTTTTTCCAACATGAAGAATTCAAAACATTGTTTGTAAAGCATAAAAAACATTCAAACACGAAATGTTTAAATTTAAAATAAAATTTATGTTACAGATTAAAAAAAATATATATATAAATATGTCTTATATAAACAAACGATCCAGCCAAAACACCTCTATAGTCCACTTACGAATTTTTATTTTCCTTTTCTCATGGACCTCGTTGCCATAACGCTTATGCGTTCATAGGCTTATGCCCAACGCGTCTAAAAACTACCTTTATTTCTGCCTGAGACTAATCCAGTCATTGTTCTCCAACAGACCCCAAAATGATTTTTATATCTTTTTGCAAAAAATGGGTTTCAAACTGCACTAGCGTATTCCAGAATTGGTTTAACATAGGACTTATACGCTCTGAGAAGATTATTTTTAGAGTTTGAATTGAATGTTCTAAAAATTAGTGATGTCACTCTCATTGCTTCACAGTGTTTAGAGAAATTCATATCATGAGATATATAAACACCTAGGTCACACACCAATTCTGTAGTTGCAAGTACATTATTACCAAGCTTATATTTACAAATTAACTCTTTGCTATGATTTTAAATATAAAGAACTTCACATTTATGATCTGATAATTGCAATTGCCAGTCTTTTGACCAGCTGTATATTCTATCTAAATCTTCTTGAAGTCTTAAGGTTTAATTGTTGTATTCTTTAGATGAAGATTTTACAAACAACTTTATTCTCTATGGAAAAACTTCGTATTTGATTAATAATTTGAAAGTAATATACAGTTTGGTTTTAGGAAATTTCTTAGTACCGTTGATGCATTGGTACTTTTTGAAGAATATATATATGAGTGACGTATTAGAATGATTTCGGTTAAATGGAACTTTAACTAAAGTAGCGGGGGCCGGTAAATCAAAACATTAAGGGGCCCCATTATTTCTAGGCGCCCATTAAAAATTGGATTATCTCGTTGCATTAAAATCAAGGTGTAACTCAAACATAATGGGACCCCATTGAAATTAGAGATAAACCCCAGATTTAAGGTTACCCCACACCTCGACTTAACTTTAATGGACCCTATCGAATAAGGTTTTGTTCTACTATTTTACGCTAAAAATGACTGATATCATTTTTATAATTGATTTGATTAACAAAACAGACAAAACGTAATAAATAATCCGGAAAAAATTAATTCATTGAAATATTTTAATTATAACAAGTAGAGTATCTGACTTAATTTCGGCCAGGCCCTAATTTCGGCCACCAATTTAGGGGGTTAAAAAATTGGCTTATTTTAAAAACACGAAAGAACTAGCACAAAAATAACTGAGTTAGTGTTGAATAAAGTGTTTTTGCAAAAGTTTTTTTTTATTTTGTTAATCTGCATTATCAACATTTTCATGCAAAACGTGAATTTTTTGTGATTTTCTTAATTTTTGCTTTGTGTTTAAATTGCATCAAATTTATAACGAAGCACAATATAACCTTAAAATATCTTCTATTTAAAGTTCAAAGCTGTTAATTTTCATGTTTTGATATTTTCTTCAAAATCACTTTGCAATGCGTTTAACTAACTGCGCATTTTAAGATTCCGTTAATTTCGGCTACCTAAAATTTAGGTGAAAGAACCTGCCATTTTTTGCTGTCTTTAAATATCATCGTACTACCGTATTATAAAGTGATTTTGAAGAAAGTGCAAAGTGCGTTGCAAAGTGATTTTGAAGAAAATATCAAAACATGAAAATTAATAACTTTGAGCTTTAAATAGAAGATATTTTAAGGTTATATTGTGCTTCGTTCTAAATTTGATGCAGTTCAAACACAAAGCAAAAATTAAGAAAATAACAAAAAATTCACTTTTTGTATGAAAATGTTGATAATGCAGAATAACAAAAAAAACTTTTGCAAAAACACTTTATTCAACATTAACCCAGTTATTTTTGTGCTAGATCTTTCGTGTTTTAAAAATGAGCCAATTTTGTAACACCATAAATTGGAGGCCGTAATTAAGGTCTGGCCGAAATTAAGTCAGATACCCTACTCGTTATAATTAAAATATTTCAATGAATTATTTTTTTCCGGATTATTTATTACGTTTTATCTGTTTTATTAATCATATCAATTATGAAAATGATATCAGTCATTTTTAGCGTAAAATAGTTGCACAAACACCTTATTCAAAATGGTCCATTAAAGTTAAGTCGAGATGTGGGGTAACCTTAAATCTCGGGCTTATTTCTATTTTCAATGGGGTCCTATTATGTTTGAGTTACACCTTGATTTTAATGCGACGAGATAACCCAATTTTTAATGGGCGCCTAGAAATAATGGAACCCCTTAATCCTTAATGTTTTGAGTTATGGCACCGGCTACTTTAGTTCTAATGGATCATTCTAAAGGTACATCATTCTAATACGTCACTCATATATATATTCTTCAAAAAGCACCAATGCATCAACGGTACTAAGAAATTTCCTAAAACCAAACTGTATATTACTTTCGGTTTTAACATTCTTTCTTACACAAATTTTCTCAAAATTGTTTTTTTGGTTTTTGGATGTGTTCACGTTTTGTGGAATTTCATGATAATTTAACAACAAGGCGGTACCACATGGAAAAACCATTTATGGAATTTTGTGGATACTGCCAGCCTAAAAAAATCAAATACGAAGTTTCTCCATAAAGATAGAGAAAGTTAGTCACATACACCAAAAATATGGACAAAAAAATTACATATTTTTTGCTTTTTTAAATTATTAAACGACTTTTAATAGGAAATACTTTATTAGCCTAAGAGAAATCTATAATAATTTAATATTATGCATTTTTATTTAATAAGTGTTTTTACATATAATCTGATGCCAAACCATTGTTAAAAATCGGTCAAGTGGGCTGTTAGCCGGAAATAATTTTCCATTCTCATGAAATTCAATATAATTTGCTTACTGTTCACTTTTTTGGGAAATGGATAAGTGTTCTTCGCTTAAACTTTAAGCATGCAAATTAGTGATAATCTGTCCACCATTCTTACTTTATGAGAATAGTGAATTAAAAACTTTTCTAGTTATTGGAGAGAGTTACGTCAAAAATGTTAGTGGCACATAAAAAGGCGTTGTGAGATGGATGTGTGCAGACCATTCTTACTTTATGAGAATAGTGAATTAAAAACTTTTCTAGTTATTGGAGAGAGTTACGTCAAAAATGTTAGTGGCACATAAAAAGGCGTTGTGAGATGGATGTGTGCAGATACAAAAACTTTTATTTTTAGCGCCTTGTTGTTTTTATGGCCCCGTGGTTTTTTTTAATTTTGTTATCAAATAAAATGTGCATAATATTATTACGCAAATCAGCTGTTAATAATATTACTTTCTAGTTTCTAAGTACTTAAGAAGAATGGCTTTATAATTTGTTAGCTTGGAATTTAATTTAGTACTAATATTTTTAAAATGCAAAATTGGATTTTTAATCTATTTTGAAATATTTTAGAGGTTTTAATAGCTACAAGTAAGCTCTCCGTATTCTAAAAAGTATTTGATGACAATTTATTTATTTGAAATAATTAGAGTATATACAATAAAAATAAGCACTCGAAAATCCTCTAAAGGTTTTATTTAAATAAAAAAATCCAAATTGTAGTTTTGTACGAGTTATGATCATACTACAGTATGGTAATATTTGTAAACGTATAACCTTCACATAAATTTCCAAAAGAGTTAATGTTGATTTTTCACATTTATACGAACTTTAAATAGTTTATCATTAAGAAAAATTGAATAGTTTATTATTAAAGAATTAATATTTGCAAAAGACATAAAAATATTCATGCAAAAGGCATAAAAAAACGCAAAAAGTAACAGGAAACAAGAAATTCACAAAAACATATATAAAAATTAGCAAAAAATCCTATCAGAAAATTTTATAACTGTCTTCTAGGGGAATTGTAGCGTCAAATTCAAACAAGACCGGTTTTTTAGGAACTCTGGGTTTAGTTTTAGGCATTTCATTCAGCTTGGCTGGCACTGGGAATGACATTATGTACGGGTGAATTAATGCGTCTTTGGCCGGAATCCGCTTTTTGGAATTATAACTAAGAAAAAGGGACAAAAGATCGATGGCCTTAGCGTCAGCTTCGGGTACGATTTCGCTAAATGGAACCGTTTCGTAGTGGGGAAAAGTGATTTTAGAATAGTCCGGCAGTGACGTCATTTCCGGCCAATCATCGTCCGTCGGAGTCCCAAGACTTTTAAACACGTAAACTAACTGTTCTATGTCGTTTTCACCCTGAAATACAAAAATTTACCCAAATCTAATCCAAAATCGATATTTTTTTAGCAATATTGTTTTACAAAAAATATTTCTCAAAAAAAATTAATTTAAACTCACTAAGATTAAAAATACTAAAAACCTTTTATTCTCTTTTTTTTATTAAAGGTTTGATTTCATGTCGGATTTGCTTTGCTGCCTGATGATTTGCAGATAAACAAATTAACTGTTGCGTTTATACATTAGATTTAATTATAATCAAATCGACAATTACTCTCTCAGCTCATTTGGTAGTTGGCTATTACCAAATTATTAGGTAAATTCATGTTACCAAATATTTAGTAATGGTTTACCAAATAATTAGTAGTGTGTACCAAGTAAAAGGTAAAGTGTAAAAAAATTACCAAATAATTAGTAGACTATGATGTACCAAATAATTCGTTAAAGTTACGAAAATTTTGTAGTTACTACTAAAAAATAATTATTTGATATTATTGATTTTAACGCGTCAGTTTACTATACTAACTGTTCACGAAACAAAGTCTCATTCTCTGAGAAAAAATTTTTTAAGCTGCCTTCTATACTGCAAAATATAAATTGCAAAAACAAACCCAAAAATGTTTCGGTCAAACGTGAAAAACTTATATTTTGAAGAAAAGAGCCTGGAAAATATATTTAACTCAAATGGTTTCGTCGCTTTGCTGTCACTCGTCTGCTACCCATTCTTCAATGATGCTATTTTATTTTGTACCAAATTGCTGAAGAATTAGTGTAAAAATTATTTTTGGACAACTACAACCGGTAAGACAGATATAAAATTTGTGTTATATAAAATCAACGGGTTCTGAATGCAACTTTTTGCAAACTAAATATATTCGAGATATTTTTTGAAATATAAGTATTTAAAAATAAAATCATGTTGTTGTTACGTCTGTCTTTGATTAATTTATTCGATGTAAATTTCTTAAATGCCAAAAATTATTTTTGTCAACAAATAGAAGAAATTGAAAAATTTTAATTTTTAGATATTTTAATTTAAATGTTATCGATACTTTTAATTGTGTATTAATTGATAAAACTAAATTTTTAAGCTAAAGAGATTTTAAACCTAACAAGACAGCCGAATTTATTTTAATGTATTACCACACCAAAAATGAAGCAAATTTATAGTTTTAAATATAATAATTTTTGCTTTTTAACGCCTTGAAATAATTTGTCTTGGACTAATCTAATAGTAATTTAATTTTGATTTATGCTCATATGGCTGAAGTAAATTGTTTATAAAATTGTTTGGGGATATGAGAGAACCAATTAAAAATGTGTTTGTATGACGCATAAAAAACGAATAGCAAATTAGAATTGTTTTTAAATCCCACCTTTTTAGAAAACACAAAAATTGTCAACCAATTTTTCATTCGCCAAAACTTTTTAGATTTGAACAAAAAAACTAGGTTTTATTTGCCTATAGTCAGTCGTTTAGTGAACCGACCCTTGTATTTAAACGGTATTTTATATTAAAAAATTTAATTTATATAAATTTTGTTTTGCTTTTATCTAAACTTACTACCCTTTACACTAAAATAAAATTTTAAAAAAATTAAAACTATTAATATAAACTAAATTGAAATTTAAATTTAATCTATTTAATTTTAATTTTTAAGTCTTACCAAAATAGAGATATTTTAAAAATAAAAACATATTTCTGGTTTTTGAAAAACACTCGTGACCTATTTGAATATGTTGCTTGCAAATTTTTGCAGAATGAGCTTGATTTGCTAAGTTTTAATTTGTCACCATCAATGTAATTTGCTATTTTTTTTTATTTTTTACGAAAATATTGATCTTATACTATTTACTAAAAAACTAGTAAAATGTGATATATTTTTATTTATTCTTAAACCTGTTTTTGTGTAAATTTTTATGTCTGTTGAATAAATAATTATGTTATAATAAATTAAATTGAAGTCTTATTTGCTATATATAAACGCATCATAAAAGTCTGTCAATTCATCATTTTAAAAAGAAATGTAATAATTAAATGAAAATTTTACGTGGAGTTTCACTATATTCTTTTTTTAAATTATTTCAATAAAAAATGGGACTGAAATTTTACAATACCACTTAAGATTCAAATTAATAGTACTTAAAGCAAAAATTTATAATACTCTATAATATATTAAGGAAAAATATGTCACTCAGTCTCAGAAGCGAAACAATTTGGTGCCATTTTTTGAGCACTGCCATTAATTGTTATGCGCATAAAATGGCAGAACAACTGCTCTTATTGATGCATGTGTCGTGTAAATTGGCACTGCTCAAAATGTAGCAGTGTTTTTGCGCATATACTTGCATGCTAACTCGAACGCACTGCATTTTGAAGCACACTGCACTTTTTTAGCAATTTTATGCGCATATATGCGCATATACGAATCTGCTACTTTTTAGTCCCGCTTCGTTTTAGTCCCGGAAAAAAATCACTGCGAGCTTCGTTTCAGTCCCGCTTCGTTTTAGTCCCGCTTCGTTTTAGTCCCGCTTCGTTTTAGTCCCGCTTCGTTTTAGTCCCGCTTCGTTTTAGTCCTGGCGGAAAATACATTCATCAACTTGTATCATTTTCCTGCGTGCAGTTTTTTTGTGCAAAATATTTGCATAATTAATAAAAATCGATTTACTCGCCTAAAGTTTAGCTTTTGTTTTCTTAATCCCCAGAGGTTATTTATTACGTAAAACGTGTGTAATAAATAATTAGCGTATGTTTGTTTTTTTTTTGTTTTTGTTAATGCGGGCCGGCTACAGAATTTAGGCCCTGTCTTACCGTCCAAAAAACCTAGAAAATCAACACCGTTCTCTGGTTAATGTGATGAGATTGAGTTTAGTTGAACTATGATGCATAACTGACCAGAAGAACATTTGATTACTATAATTTTTTGGCTAAAAGCCCCACCCACATCGCGGGATTTGTGAGAAGTGTGGCCAATGTAACATGAGTAAACAAAAAAAAATTTTTTTAGAGTTAGGGTAGGGGGGGGGAAGGGACAGGGGAAGAATTTTTGCTGTTGGAAAAAATGCAACATTGGACACATTCCTCGTGGTCGCCCTTCGCCGTCCTCTCCACCAAGCTACAGCAAGCTGTACGGGCCCGAGTATCCCGGCTAAAAAGCGACCGAGCGGGGTGACGTTGATCCCCCTCAGGACGAAGACCTCAGCATTATCCTCGGGCTTTGCTGGGGTAATCTGTTGCCAGATTCCCGGGCGACCATGAGGGGGTA
>JASAMX010016443.1:0-11417 GCA_030248175.1 Microlaimidae sp. YZB2_3
CCCCCCGGAAGTTAAATTCCCCCCCCCAAATAAAGTTATTCCCCCCGGAAGATCTATTCTGGTTCAAAGACCAGAATAAATCTTCCCCTCTCAAAAAATTGCATAAATTTCAAACATAATACGCGAGTATTTGTTAGGTCAAATTTTGAAAACATAATTTTTAACACAGAAGGTTAAAATGTTACATTTGGAAAAAATAGTTTATTTTTTGTATTTTTATATAAATCAACTTTAGCTTTCTTTCATATTTTATTTAATTTAGAAAAGCAGTTGAGCATTGACATTAATAATTAAGTATTATTTAGTTGCTTTTTGGAGATAAAAAAATACGTTTGGCATTAGTTCGTTTGTTTGAGTATGTAAAAAAATATGCCATAATTAAATAAACTGAATATCTTTTTAAGAAAATTAAGATCGTGGAAAAGGCTTTTTTTTTTAAGTTTATCACTTTTTAAGACAAAGTATAATAAAAAAATACATTAAAAAATGACATCAGTTTAATTTTCTTTTCGATCAGTATTTGATTCATTATTTACCTTTCAGTTTTTGCTTCTTATAAAACATAATATATAGACAAAAATTGAAATAAGAAGAAATAAAAATTAGATTATGAGTATCCATAATTTTTTATTTTTACTTTTGTTTATTTAAATTTCTATAAGCAAAAACAGAAATAATAATCTACATGTTCAAAATTCAAAATTAAACAGGTGTTAAGTTGTTATGCTTTTTGGTTGTATTAGGTAGCTATTTTTAAATATTGCTTAGAGAATAAGGAAAAAAAAGCCTTTTCACGATATTTATTTTTTTAAAAAGATTTCATTTTATTTTTAATGATCAGATAACAGAATTAATATCATACTAAGCATAGTTTATGCATAGTTTAATTCTTCTGTTTTCATCATTTCATTGTGTTTATTTTTTCTCTTTTTCTATTTTTTTTTCTTTTTTTTTTTCATCAACAACATCAAATCTGCGACTTAATTGCCGCCAATATGAATCACAATTGTAACTAATTATCAATGAACATAGCTATCTGATATGACTTTAAAGGCTCAAAAAGAGCGCTTATTTAAGTCAGTTCCAAAACTCTTCTTGAATGCATCCAAAGAATTGACAGTTACTTGAGATGGGAGTAGATTGTTCCAAGGTGTAACAACCCTATTTGCAAAAGAAAATTTCCTTGCATTAATTCGGCAGTCTTCCATTGCCAATTTAAATGGATGACCACGGGTGGGCTGCAGGTTAAACTTAAAAAAATCATTGGCTTGCAAATTGTTTAAGCAATGTATAATTTTAAAGCACTCATATAAATCAATTTTGTCTCTTCGATCCTTTAATCTTTCTAAACCTAGGTAATTCAGTCTATGTTCATAACCAACAGGTAACAACTTGCATTTATAAAACAAACGTCTAGTGAAATTTTGTTGCACTTTTTCCAAAATGTTTATATCCTTTTGTAAATAAGGGTTCCAAAAACTGCACTAGCATACTCCAGAATTGGTTTAACATAGGACTTATATGCTCTGAGAAAATTATTTCTAGAGTTTGAGTTGAATGTTCTAAAAATTAGTAATGTCATTCTCATAGCTTTTTTTGCTGTGATTTCACAGTGTTTAGAGAATTTTAGATCATGGGATATATAAACACCTAGGTCACGCACCAATTCTGTAGTTGCAAGTACGTTATTACCAAGCTTATATTTACAAATTAACTCTTTGCTATGATTTCGAATATGAAGAACTTCACATTTGTGATTAGATAACTGCAGTTGCCAGTCTTGTGACCAGCTGTGTATTCTATATAAATCTTGCTGAAGTCTCAAGGTTTGAATGTGGTAATCTTTAGATGGAGATTTTACAAACAATTTTATATCATCTGCAAAGAGTCTAATTTGTGAGAACTTAACACAATCAACAATATCGTTAATATATACCAAGAACAAAAATGGACCTAAAACAGAACCCTAAGGAACTGAACTTCTTACAGGAAATGATTTGGATACTGAGTTATTAACTACAACTTTAATTTCCCACCCAACTAAAAATTCTTTTATCCATTTTAAAAATTTACCAGAAACACCATATTTTTCTAGCTTATATAACAATTTTTGTCTTTAGGAAGTGATATTTTCCGAAGATATGCAAAATGTATTTTTTCTGGCGCCGCCAAACTTTCTTACGAGTTCTAACTTTTTTCATAATATGTTGCTTAATATTTTAAACGGTTAATATTTTGAATTTAAGTTTTCTGCTTAGGTTGGCTTAGGGTTCACATTTTAGCTTTATAGGATCGAAATCCTAATTTTAAGTAAAACATTCAAAATGTGTTAATTTAAAAAAGGCAAGTTTTTTTTAAATACTTCGGACATCTCAAATATCTGATTAGAATAAAATTTATTTTTTTTGTGTTTATTACCAATTTTTTGATCTGAAACCTCGAATATTTTTCATGAATTTTTTATTAAAAGAAAAAAAACGAAATGACGCAAAAAACAAAAAAAGGATGTTGTTTTTAATATGCAAAAAATTGTTACATGATTTATAACAAGGAGGAAGATTTATTCTAGAGTGAACACCAGAATAAATCTTCCCCTCTCTGTTAAGAATTTTATGCAAATTTTTGCTGTATGCTTTAACACAGGGGGGAATAAATATTCTGAGGGGGGAAGATTGTTCTGGCGTGAACCAGAATAAATCTTCTGGGGGGAAGATTTGTAATGGGGGAAGATCTATTCTACGACACCGGCGTGAGCGCATGCTAAAGGTTTTTTAAAAAAACGCATTTTAATTCTAATAAAATTTATTTTAATATCAAAACTAATTAGAAAATTCATATTTCATTAGTTTTTAGCTAATTTCATAAATTAATACTTATTGTCATTTTTGCCTAAAAATCGCATAAAAGCGAAAGTCAACAGGAAAGCCGGCGGGAAGACATGCGCGAAAGCATGCCAACTTCCCTGCAGTATTTTTGACCAAAATTTTGCGAGAAACGTCGCACGGGTACAGACCTGTGCACAGTCTGGAAATGCCCCCCCCGTTTTATTTGAGGATTTGCCCCCCCGTTTTATTGTCCCCCCCCGCCAAAAAATGAAAAAGTACCCCAAAATTATGACGCCATTATTGACCTATGATGACGCCATCATCGCGAATTTTTTGCAGTTTTTAGCCTATTTCAATGTATTTTAAGCCATTTTAGACATATTTTCACCTTATTTTTGCTTCTTTTGTCCCTTTTCCTTTTTTTTTCTCTTTTTTTCCTTTTATTCTCTTTTTTTTCTTTACCCCTTGCTTGTTCCCCCATTTTATTGCCCCCCCATTTCAAAAAAGTTGCCCCCGTGCCTCCCATTGTAGAATTGCCCCCCTCCCCCGTTTTAACCCAGGGGGGGCAGTGCACAGGTCTGCGGGTAGGGGTAAAAGCCGGACTACCCGGACGGACAGACGGAAATCAAAGGGGTATCGCCAGACCATCGAAAAACGCTAATATCTTATTAAATATTGCATAAAATTATGAAGTAAACACATTAAATTGATGCTTATGATGGCATTCTAAAAAATATATATTTATGAGGTTTTAAAAGCTGGTTTTTTATATTAAAAAATAAAATCTTCCGGGTTTTTAGTTCGCATGGTGGAATTTTTAAATGTTCTATTTTTCTAATTTTAAAGAGCATTATTATCTCTAAATAATTTGTTTTGAGTAATTAGTTATATTTCAATATAATACAATCTGTTTGCGCTTATAAAAATCATTAAATAAGTAGTTATTTTGTGGTTTCTAAATACACCTTAAAACAGTGGGATCTTTTTTGGTTTCAATTTGGTTGACTATAGAATTTAATTTTCCGCGCATTTGAATAAGAAAAATACCAGGCAATGCATTTAAAATTGTATTAAAATTCCAGACCTGTGCACTGCCCCCCGGGTTAAAACGGAGTGGGGGCAATTCCAAAATGGGGGGGCACGGGGGGCAACTTTTTTGAAACGGGGTGGGGCAATAAAACGGGGGGGGGGCAAGCAGGGGGGGAAAGAAAAAAAAACGAGAAAAAAAGAAGGGAAAAAAGAGGCAAAAAAGCGAAAATAAGATAAAAATAGGTCTAAAATGGCTTAAAATACATTGAAATAGGCTAAAAACTGCAAAAAATTCGCAATGGTGGCGTCATCATAGGTCAAAAATGGCGTCACAATTTTAGGGTATTTTTTCATTTTTTGGCGGGGGGGGGGAATAAAACGGGGGGGCAAATCCTCCAATAAAACGGGGGGGCATTTCCAGACCGTGCACAGGTCTGAAATTCAGATTGTAAATGAATTATATTAAATTTACTCTTAAATGCTTTACTTGCTTATATTATGCAGAGAAAGGTCAAAAAGTCAAAGTCAAAAATTTGGAGTCAAAAATTATTCCGAATTATTCAGACCTGTGCACTGCCCCCCCCCGGGTTATAATGGGAGGGCAATTCCAAAACGGGGGGCACAGGGGGCAACTTTTTTCAAACGGGAGGGGGCAATAAAACAGGGGGGCAAACAGGGGGGACAGAAAAAAAGGGAAAAAAAGAAAGGAAAAGGGAAAAAAGGGACAAAAAAAAGCGAAAATAAAGTAAAAATAGGTCTACAATAGCTTAAATTGCATTGAAATACGCTAAAAACTGCAAAAATTTTGCAATGATGGCATCATAATAGGTAAAAAATGGCGTCATAATTTTTGGGTACTTTTCCGCGGGGGGGAGCAATAAAACGGGGGGGGAAATTCCCCAATAAAGCGGGGGGGGGCATTATCAAACCGTGCACAGTGCTTTCACCCCTACCCACATCGCACTTTTAAACTTGTGTGCAACTTTTCCTGCAAAAATCCGCCATTTTCTGCTAGCTTTCACGCGCTGCGTTTTTTAACACAGTGTTAGTTTTTTCGCAGTAAGGACTGGACTTCTTTTGCACTCTATGCTGCTTTATTCGCACTGAGTTTATTTTCGCACTGCAAGTCTAGCTGCGCAACAAAAAAAAATACAGACGCTGGTAGTCATTTTGAATGGAGTAAAACACTTCAAAATTTGTTTTATTTAGTTTTAAAATGTTGGAAAAATAGTTTATTTCATTAAAACTAAAAAGTTTTAACATCTTAAGGTAAAAAAACGACTTTTACTCATTCAAACACAAAATTTTTGTTCCGCTTTGTTTTTATTTTTTTTGTTGTGCAGCAGACTTGCAGTGCGAAAATAATCGCAGTGCAAATAAAGCAGCATAGAGTGCAAAAAGCTGTCGCAGTCCCCACTGCGAGAAAACTAACACTGTTAAAAAACGCAGCCCGGGAACACTAGCAGTTTGCACACCGGATACACATACACGATGTATACACCGTGTATACCCCGCTTTGTAAATTCCGGCCTTAGTGATAAAGTACACTTATTATGATAAAATATATATTAATTTTGAAGTTTGTTTTGTTGTTAAAATTTCTTGTATGGCTTGCTGTCCGTGATTTAAGTGGTAGGATTCCCATACGCGTCCCAAAATTTGATTTGACCAACCCTAAAGTAAAATACACTTAAAAACATCTTCATACCCTAAATTGGACCCGTAGACTTGATTTTTGTAGCTATTTTTGGGATTTGAGCTTTTCATTAGGAGTTATAAGCCGATTTATAGCCAAAAATTTCTCTATTTTGGCATGTAAAATTTATGTTATTAAGAAATTTTTTTATTAAGCCTTTAATCAATTTATTATTATTATTTTTGTATTTTATGTATTATTAAGTGTCTGGCAGTTACAAGTGTACTTTTATTTTTTTTCATGGTAACAACCAATTTTTTATAATAACTGTTCAAATACCCATCAAATTTTAGTTGTGAAAAAATTCATAATTTTTGAAAAACAACTTATTTTATTAAAAATCGGTATAAGTTTCATAGGTGTACCAAAATTCGATTTAACCGATTTAACAGTAAATAAACTTTACAACATACATTGTGCATACCAAAAATAGGCAATTTTTGGGCTTAGATGGGCTTATAACTCATTACAGAAGACTTAAATCGAAAAAAAAATAATCTAAAAATTGAGGTCTATTAGTCCAATTTGTATTTGAGGTATAAAAATGTTTCACATGCGTATTTTACTTTTTGATCAGTCAAATCTATAATTGGTACACCTATGGGATTTTACCCTTTGGTGGTTCATGGGGCTACCGAATTTATAAATTTATTTTTAAATTTTTGATTCTTCAGACTTCAAGCGATGTTAAAACAAAAAGTTTTTAATTTAAATTAGCGGTTTATTAAAAAAAAAATTTTTCACAGTAAAAATTGTGTACCCAAAATAATGTCATTTTTTCCCTATATTTTGCCTCTATTATTATAAAAAATTGTGTTTTGATCACTTTTTTAAGTTTAAAAATTGAGATCTTCAGGTCAGAATTGACCTAAAAATGTTTTTATTTAGTATTTGTAGCGTGGAAAAAATTTCTATTTGATTTTTGTAACGTGTTTAGTACCTGTACCTGGTACAAGCAAAAATATATAATATAACAAAAAATGCGCAACTCCTATATAAAAAAGTACGGAAAAGGTGGCCTTTATAATGAGCCTCTCCATTTAAATGACACTCTCCATAATAATGGCAAAATAGCCATTTTAGTGCGGGAAAATATGCTGTTCGCCTACGTTATTCAGCACAAATGTGCGCGGATCAATAAAAACATTTTATTTCATTTGCGGGATGCGTGCGCATTTAGTGTAAAGTGACGTAGGCGAACGGCATATTCCTTTGAATTAAAAGGCCATTATTATGGCAGGAGGGTGCCATTTAAATGGAGAGGCTCATTATAAAGGCCACCTTTTCCGTACTTTTTTATATAGGAGTTGCACATTTTTCGTTATATTATATATTTTTGGTACAAGTTGCACATGTGTACCAAAATTCGATTTTACCAATCCTAAAGTAAAATATACTTTTAAAACATCTTTGTAATTTAAATCAATTAATCAAACACAGAGACCTTAATTTTGAGGTTATTTTTGTTATTTGAATTTTTGGAAAAAAACTTATGGGCTAATTTTAACCGAATTATTAATAGACTTTTTTGACATGTGCAATTTATGATGTTAAAAAAAAATTTTGTGAACCAGCTAAATAAATTAAAACTATGTCTTAGCAATGCTAGAAATTTTAAAGAACTTTAAATTTTCAAAAGTTTCAAAGTGACAAGGACCACCAAAACATGGACAACAAAATTTGTTTGGCTTAAAACACAGATTTAAACTTAGTTTTTCGCACATTTATTATTTCTAAGCCTAAGCAAATCCCAAAAATCAAACAAAATTGTAAAAGTGTTTTTTTGTAAATGAAATATAATAAATGTTTGTTCACAAAGCATATTTTTTACTCTATTTTTCTTGCAATTTTAAGGCCTTTTTCACCCGAGAAGTTTTATATTAGCATTTTTAAAGGATTTATTTTTTCTTACAGCACAACATACAAATATAAAAAAAATAGAAACAAAAAATAAAATATTTCTTACTCCTACCAGAATAACCCAAAATTCAATCCACCAAATAGACAACATATTACCACAAAAAAACTATTAAAACTCTAAAAAAATCCCAAACAAGTAAATTGACATCTAAAAAAAATCAAAACAACATACAATAAAAGCAGATATACTGCAATTAACTATCACAACAACAAAATAGAAAGCACATAAAAACCAGAGATCAAATATGAAATCAATAGACACCAAAAAACAAACAAAAAAAATACAATATCCAAACATATAAAAAACTACAAAATCAAAAAAAAAACTAAAAACAAAAAAAACAAAACATAAAAAAAACAACTCAACAAACAAAAAAACTAAAAATCTACAAAAACCCAAAACCACCAAATAAAAAACAACCACAAAAAAACTTAAACTCAAAAAAACCCACTAAACTTCTGACTGTTTTCCAGCTTACTTTTTAAAACGCTTGGCGTAAAAAGTTATTGCTGAACCTTTGGCAATACTCTTTCAAATGTCTTTTGATTTTGGAGAATTACCACTTGATTGAAAAATAGTTTTATTAAACTTACTGTTTAAAAAAGGCACCAAAAGCCTAAAAGAAAACTATCGTCCAATTTCACTTACATTTTTTTCTTGTAAACTAATGGAACAGCTTGTCAAAGAAGAACTTCTTGTCTTTTTTCATATCATTTTGTCAAGGTTTCAACATGGTTTTAAGGCAAAAAATTCTACAATAACACAGCTATTGAAACTTAATGAGTGGACGCAGGCGCTAAAAGATAAACTTCTAATTAATGTCATTTACTTAGTTAGCTAGTTAGCATAGCCAGTGTTTTCAGGTAATTTCCTCCAGGAATGCTGCTGCCTTTGCGGATTGAAACCATAGGTCTTTTACTTTTAGTGTGGTAGGATTTTTGGTGCAGTTGAAAAGGTGGTGGACATCATGCGGTTTCTGGCGGCATTTTGGGCATTCATTTTTGATTAGTGGGTTTATTCTTGATTTGTTTGGATTTAGATGATGACAAAATCCGGATCTGTGCTCTTAATTTTCTTGGAAGGTGTTGTTCGCTTTTGTGTATTTCATGGGGTTTGCTTTTTAGTAGTGGATTGGTTTGGAGTTGAGATAGAGATTCTTTTACAAAATAGGTGTGAATGTTAGTCCGGATGGCTTTTTTGGTGAGAGTTGGGTTGAAGAACCTTTCTGCTATGGGGCCATATTTTGATTGGAGGGTGTGTTTCATTTCTTTTGGCCTAGATTTGTTTGCTGTGATTTTGTTGGATGGGTGAGTCTGTTGCATAGTCTTGGAGAGAAATTGTGTTGCAAGGAGAGATGTGTGGTTTTCAATTGGTAGCAATTCAAGTTCTTTTGGTGAAGATGATCTGAGTGAGGCCATTTTGTGGTAACCAGTTGCTATCCTGAGGGCTGAGTTTTGTGTTGATTGAAGTTTCTGGTAATGGGATTTTCTTTTGTTTGGTGACCATATTGGTGTTCCGTAGTTGAGGATGGGTTGCCCTATAGCTTTGTATGAGGCTACTATTATTTCTTTCTGTTGTCCCCAGCTGGTCCCAGCTAGGGCTTTGGCTATGACCATTGTGTCTAGATGCCCTGTTGTTGATGGTGGTGATGTGGTTGTTGAAGGTTAGTTTTGGATCGAAAGTGACACCTAGGATTTTGGGGTTTTTGTTGAGCAGTAAAAGTTGGTTTTGTATGGTCACATTTGGGTGGTAGTTGTATTCTTGTGAAGATGGAGAGAAAAGTGTAACTGTTGATTTTTCTGTTGATAGTTTGAGGTGGTTGAGTTTCAGGTATTGATTTAGAGTGTTGAGATAATTGGTGAGATTTGTTTCCATATTGGTTATGTCGTTTCCATTGTGGAGTAGACTGTGGTGTCGTCAGCATAGGAGACGATTTTGACGCCGGCAGGTGGGGGAAGTATGTCCGATATGTAGAAGTTGAAGAGGGTTGGTGAAATGACTGAGCCCTGAGGCACGCCTGTTTTGTACTATCCTGGGTTTAGAGATTGAGTCTCTGAATGAAGTTTAGTTGATTCTGCCTTTCCGGGTTTGTTAAGTGGTATTATGGTTGCAGTTTTCCAGATTGTAGGTATGCTATTTGTTTTTAGTGATAAGTTGAACAAACCAAGCTGAGACTGAGGAAGATGAAAGGTTAGAAAGGTGGGAAGAGTGAGGCTGTGAGAAATTAAAAAATTTAAGCCTAGAACTACTTTATGGCAATCTAACTCTAACTGGGGCCTGTGAGCAATATGAACTTAAATGTAGAACCATATAAAAAAAAAAAAACACACACACACACACGCACACACACAGGGCGGGGGGGGGGCGTACGTATTGCTATCGGAAGTTGAAACAAAACTGCTGTGTTTGTGTAATTCACGTATTTTTTTGTTTTGTGATAAAGATGTCACCTTAAATCATATTTTAAAATATGCTTATCAGGTCAATGCTCTGTGAGCTTTGATTAAGATTTGGCCTTGAGCCATATATGAAAAAATATCAAGTCAATGCTCTGTGAGCTTATTTTTTGACTATTCGTACAAAAATTATAATCATGTTATAGATATTCAGAGTTTGATATTATTATATACATTTTTAATTTGTTATTATAAATGTAATAAGTGTATGTTTTGCGTTTTTATTTTGTATTGTAATTGTTTCGCATTGTACTTAAATTTTCGGTTATATGTCGATGCTTATACACGGGTGTCCAGTCAATGTTGGTAAAAAAATTCTCATACAGCGCGGTTAAATTCTATATCAACATGGTTAATAAAAATAATAATATTAGAATAATGCTATAATAATATCAAAAATATCATTATAATCCATCTTATTCTGTAAAGATGAAATTGCTGTGTAAAATTATTCGCTGCGCTATAGCAATCAATCAGTAATTCTTTGCAGCTGGAACGTCCTGCTTTCATTGCAGGCAACAGTTTGTTGTAATACAGATTTCACCTTTTCATACTTACGGAATAAGTTGAATTATATAATCTAACATAACAAACTTTTGCTTTGTTTGTATTGTAATTTTAATTAAGATATTAGCCTTTTAATATAGCACAGGGAATCTGGAGCGACACTACCAGTATAAAACTTTATAATTAGCATGAAAAATTAACAATTGTTTGACCGGTTTCCTTCTGGGAAATTAAAATAATAATGACTTATACAAATTTTTCGAAAAAGCTGAAAATTTACATATAATAATAAAAAAAGTCAGGCATTTCAGTTTTGGGCATTTTAAAAAACTATTTTTGGTTATTGAGATTTTTTTGTACATATTGTATGTAACTAGCAGAAATTAGTAAAACGTTTTGATAAAAATGTATTAATTTAGTTTATATTATATCAAAATATAATGAGTCAATTAAACAAATTTTTAAAGAAGTTTCATTTGATAGTGGGATACTTTTCAAAAAATTTTGCTAAGCTGGTAGCTCATCAATTTAGCACGGCATTAAAAACTATATGATATAGATATTATGCCGTTTTAAAAATATTACGAGTAAAACACTATACGCGGTAATATAACATATAACATGTATGTAATCATCATGCAGAATATATTTTATTAAACTTCAGGTATTTGGTCAGTATATAATTTTGTTTTTTTATATTTGTACACTTATTTAAAATTGTCTAAAAACTAACAAGTAAATCTCTAAAAATTATTTGACATAACATTTCAAATTTATATATTAAAAACTATTATGTACTTACTCTATAGGTCTTTTTGTTTGTCTTAATTTAATTTTCGTTAAAATGCAAAAAAAACGGTCAAATCTGAAACATTTTAACAGCACATAAATTATATTAATTTTAGCTATTTAGCATTTTACAAACTCGTTGAAACTTAACACGTTAAAAAAATTTAAAAAACCTATAATATAAAATAATTCTA
>JASAMX010016445.1:0-22571 GCA_030248175.1 Microlaimidae sp. YZB2_3
TTTAAATAAAAATAAATAATAAATACAGTTTAGCATAAGTTTTAGGCTTTGCTTAGATTTAAAAAGATACATATATTCGAAACTAAAATTAAATTAGCCTTTATAGACAAAACAACTTCATTATTGTGGTCCATGGTCCATGTGACTTTCAAAATAAATTTTTTTTTGTGATTTTTTTCGGTGATTCTGCAGAATTCTGGCAGTGTTAAAACAGTTTTTAGTTTATTGGTTTACAATATATAAAATAATAGGGTTATTTTTTTGCCTTTATAATTTTCTAATTATCTAGAATTGTGACTTATAATCACTTTTTAGAGCTAAAAATCGAGATTTCAAGGCTATAATATTCTTCTAATTTAATGCATTGTTTTTTTAGGGTGACTTTGATTGAATTTGCGGAAATAGAACCACCTAATTCGGAAATGAGCCCAATGCGCGTACTAATCAAAATTCAGAAATCGGACCCACCGTTCTTCCAGGAACCAAAGAAATGGTAAATGCAGTATTTATTCTTAATCTCAGCAATTAAATGTCACCGTTTTTCATACAATATTGCTGCGAATAAAAAAAAACAGTTAAAATGTTTAATACGCTCTAAATTTTTCAGGTAATAGTACATCATTCATCTTCATCAGTAGTAGTAAAACACAAAAAAAGCATATTGCTAAATTCCATTTGAAATTTTCATTATAAGTGAAATTTAATTTAAATTTAATAATATATATCTATTATCAGTACGAGTACTAAATTGTTCAGTCCCAGTACTAAAAACACTAAAAAAAGTGGTTTTAGGTGAGAACCTTCCTCCTCTAAAAAATGTTTTGGCCGCCTATGCCAGCGAATTTTTTTCAAGAACTACCCCTTCCTAAAAAACCACTGAAGGGATGCTTTCTTATGCTAGAGGGTGGATATATGGTTAACTTATGGCCGGTTCATATCAGTTCCAGAAAAAAATACTGAGTGAACAAACGAAAATTATAAGAAATTAAAAACGCTGATGTGGTAATAAAACTAAAAAATGACTTAAAATTACAACACAAGCAAAAATAAACTTACACTTTATTATATTAAAGACATGCAAAAATAAAACAATAATATACAGTATAACGTATAAACTAAACTCAGCAGGGTTTTTTTTATTATTAGACCCCAGCAGGGACGTACCCACGGTTTTATTTTTTTTTAGAAGCCCCCCTTAATTTTTGAAAAGGTTCAAAAAGCAGGGATAAACGCAGATAAAGCTGCATAATACACTGTTTTTGGCCTAATAACATATTATCCAATGTTTTTAGGTAAAAACATGTTTTCCTTAGTTAAAAATTACATTAGCAGACATTGGCAGAGGCTTGGATTTCACAACAAAATGATTTAGAGACTTTCTAGACACTATGGATACACCCACACTGTAAACCAAAGCAGATGAGCAGCATCCCCATGTTTTTTAGGGTACCTATATGGAAAAAATTACCGAGCCATTGCTATAGGCGGCTTGTAATTTTAGGAGGGGGTAAAGTATATACACAAATCAACCAAATCTGATTGTTTGTTTTGCTTTTAATACTTATTGTTATTAAAATTATTGTACTTTTTTTAATAACATTAGGCAAGATAAATAGCAAGAAATATGCACATTATGGAACTTGACCGTAAGCGAAGTGAAGTGAAAAGTTTTTTTGCTTTTTGGTGGTCAATTGTGGTACTAAAACTATTTTATAGTTTTGCGCCGAGCGATTAGCGAGGCGCTAGAAAATTGTGAATTTTTAGCCTCTGAAAACCCCCAAATTTTCAATCTGGCGACCATTTCGGGGGGAAGGGGCGGCTGCCCCCCGCCCAACCATTATCCTTATTTTTCTCCCGTCCGACCGTTTCGGGGGAGGGGGGCGACCGCCCCCCTCTGGTTAGTCCCTGGACCCCATGGAGTATTGTTACACTACACATAGAAAAAATTTTGGAGGTCGCACTCCGCAACAAAACGAAAAAAATCTTATTTTTCAAATACAAATTAATTTAAATTATCAATTGACACTTAAATCATCGCAAAACAATTCCATTTATTTTCGTACCTGGTTTACTGTACTATTACTATTAGAACGTATCAGAAATGTTTCTTAAACTAACACTTAAACAAAATTTCTTTCTTTTCCTAAATTAAAAAAAATTAAGATTTTTTGTAAAACCTTCCCTTCTCATCCGTAAAAAAATATGGGTTGGGGGTAGCCTTGCCTACGTGAATACGCCTTTAGCAAAAACGATAATCTTTTTTCTGGCAAAACTTAAGTCAAATAGGGCGCGAAGCCTAATTTAAATGGAGTAGAGTACCGCACCGATATTACTCCCATTCTTACTAATGGGTCGTCACATTAGCCCCGTTTTAATCTATAATAGATATATGTGCCTTGGTATTTGTATTAATAAATCTTTTTAAGGACCTCGCTGTTTCACGAATTTTTACGGTTGTGTCTTCAGAAACGCCCGAGCGATCGAAAAACTGCCGCCCAGTTACTTGATGTAAAGAAAATTTATTATTGTTTATTTTGTTGTTTAGTTTACTTTCTACCTGTAATATCTACCCCATAGTCTTAAAATTTTAACCTTCCCCTCTCCCGAATACTTTTTATCTTATTTATTTTTAAAAACACGTGAATTTTTAACGCGAATTCGTTTTTTTACACCTGAACTGAACACTAAATTTTATTAAGTGAAAAACAATAAATGGTTTAAAACTATTTAAAATATAATAACCTGCATTAACAATTACAGACAGTTAGTCGTTCAGTCGACAACTGGGTGCACGTGTAACCAACCAACCAACCAAGTATTTTGCTTCGGACCTGGCACCCGTTAACCAACACTTTTCAAGATTTCGAAATTTTTCACTCCGAGTCGACGCGACCTTTTCGAGCCTCCCCTAGGGCTCTCTCCTTAAATTCATAATACGATTTACCCCGTGTAAATCAATTTTTCTTACCTGCCGGTACCGTGCTCGCTTATGCTTGCAAACCAGGGGCAATTACGGAGTTACATTTTTATTTACAGAAATACCAACTCAAAAGTAATGATATATTAAAAGTACGATCCAGCAACATTGGTCGGCCGTCTCCAGGAAAATAAAAAAATATTTTAAAAACTTATAAACACTCTTTTTGTTACACGGCAACTGAGTTTTGGTTAGTGATTTGTATTTTATCCACGTATTTCCTATCCGAAAAGTTAAAATGAAAAAAAAAACTTTAAATAAAGTCGTGTATAAAATATAAATCTCATATTGTTACTTCATTATAAATCTCAAGATTTATTAGATTTACGACTTTTTAAATACATAAAATTTTTTTTTAATTTAAATAATTTGTTTTTGATCGTATTGCGTCGTGATTTGTTTTTGACGAGATTTATGCTAAATTTATGTAGAAAAAAACATATTATAAATGTTACTGTTTCAACGTTCGGCTTCCCCAACGTTTTTTGAGAATTTATAATCTCAAATTGAAATTGGTTTAGCATCCGTTTGTAAAAGGGCAGTCCAGTTCTAAAGCGATAATGGATTTGTTGTGCGAAGTGTCCGGTGACGTTATCGAAGAAATGGTGGAAGATGACGAAAATTTAAAATTTATGGTAAATCGTGCTCGTGCACTGCTTTATTTATTATTATTTTCACAAATTTATATATCCCACAAAAGTTATTAATCAGGATTAAAGAAAGACAATGAAGATTATCATTCACCTAATATTTTACTGACTTAAATATATTTTTTATATCGCATAAAGCAGGATACACAAGGTTGATGTGATGATGTTACTCAGCACTAAGTGCGCAACCAAATACTACATATAACAATTTTAACAAACAATATTATCACAATGCAGTGTGTCCCAGCCGGGAATCGATCCGGAGCCCTTCAGTATGCAAGACGCATCTGCCACTGTGCCGCAGCCCCGACCATGGGCGTAGCCAGGGGGGTCTAGGTAGACCGCCCCCCCCCCTGTCGGGTCGGCAAAGGGAAAAATTTGGGGTTAGACCCCCCTTTTGGGATGCCAAGGATAAAAATTTGGGGGTATAGAACGGCCATTTTTTAAAAATTTTCTCGCGCTTCGCTCCGCTCAGCGCTCGATTGATTATATAGTCTCCACTTCCTAATTTGTGTTACTTTGTTTTGTAATTAATCTTGGTATGACCACGCTGGACCCACCCAATTCTTAATGTTTTAATTGGTGTCCACTTCCAAATTTGTGTTACTTTGTTTTGTAATCTTAATACCACCACGCTAGACCCCCCTTTAGATTGTTATATAGTGGTATTAAAAATTTAAAGGTTAGGAGAAGTAATTTTAAAAACATTTTTTCGCATTTTGCATTGCTCAGCTGTAATTCAATGTACTCATTTTTATGTTTTTAGGTTTTTACTTTTAGGTTTTTAATGTGTTTGAAATTGAAAATTTTAAGATATCAAATTGTTTGTAAAAATTTTTTTCTTTGTTTTATGGACTTATTTTTATTGAATAATAGGAAAATAATGAAGTATGTGACATAAACAAGGCAATAAACACTCCACGCGAAGCGCGGAAAATTTTTTTAGCCCTTTTATAACCTTTGGAATTTGGACCCCCTGGACCCCCCTTTCAGAAATTTTGTTCAGGGTTGGACGGACCCCCCCCCTCCTTCCGAAATCCTGGCTACGCCCATGGCTCCGACCTATTTTGTTTGTTTTTGGTGTTTTTTAAATTGACGATTTTAGTTTGCAGATTGCCTGGGTTTTGTGATATTTTATTGTTTTCCATAACTATGATTCATAATTTTGGTCAAGTATCGTTTAATTGAAAGAAGTAAATAGCTTAGCAATTTTTATTGAAGTGGTGACTGAGCAGCAGCTGCGCAAAGCTAGCAGACTGAGCAGCTGCGTTTACTATTGTTTTTACTATAAGTTTCAGCTAATGCAACAACAACTATTGTTTTTATACTAAAAAGTACATCATAGTTAATTATTAATTTACATATTAATTTATTAGTTATACTAATTAATCACCCGTATTTTAGAAGAGGCATGACAGTTTTGGAAGCGAAGACACTCTGGACGAAGGCAACAATGTTTCAGATCCATCTTCTATTCCCCCATCCGCGTCTTCTAGATCTTCCGGAATACTAATCGACGAGGACGGTGGGGAAACTACGGACGATGAAGATCCCCCGCCCACACCCAAGACCGCCCTCTTTCCGCCCACCCCTGATCCAGAGCGAACTCCCGTCCAAACCAGGACGAACACAATCGCAGACTCGCGTCTGAACGCCCCAGAGGAATCCTGGACAGAAACCGCGCGAAGTTTAAATTCGCCGGAGAAAAACGGATCCTCGCCAACGGGATTTAAAGACGCCAACGATAATGAGAAACGCGTTTCGGGGTCGTCGGCGGATTTCGGCGGGGACGGACAGGGAAAGAAAAGGTGGAAACCGCCAGCCCCCGCGCTACCATTGTCGGGCGCGCGGACTTCACCGGACGGGGAGTCATCCGGAGACCGGGAAATAACCGCCCAGGAGGTTGGGGACGTCTCGGAAAGCGCAGAGCGCAAAGCGTCACCCGGAGAACCGAAGACGGACCTTCCAGGATCTGTAGATAGCGACCCGCGCCCGGCGCAGCCCGTGACCGCCCCGTCCGATACGAGGCCGCAGCAAACGGCGGCAGTTCCGACCACGGGGAGACAGGAGTCCAACCGATCTGTGATTTTGGAAGTGGGACGGGAGGAGGAGGACGACACAGCAACGGCAATGGCGGCAAATGAAATACTGGACAATCTATACGACGATCTCGTTATTGAGGAAAATAAAAACAAGCACAAAACAAGTATCAGAAATTAATTTAAAAACCCGTGGGAGAAATTGCCTTCTTTCTTATTAATTAGTTAAATAACAATCGTAGCATGTTTTTTAGCGAGGGTGTGCTCTAAGCTAGATTATATCTCAAGAGAAACCGATTTTCTTAGCAGTAAAGTTAAGTAGTTGTATTATTATTTGCTTTACTTTTTTTTTTAAAATCCAATATGGAATGAACAATACCTGGCTCACGACGTTTATCAGTATGTTAACTTTAAAATAAAAAATAATAATTTAAAAGTCTATTGCAGTCTTGACATTAATGGTTACAAGCATACATGGGCACGGGGGGTTGGGGGGTTAACCCCCCAAATTCTGAGAAGGAGGGTTTAACCCCCCCCCACTCAGAAGTGGGGGGGGGAAGGTTAAACCCCCCAATTTTGGAAAAATGAAGAAAAAAATGTCTTTCAAATGACTTCTAACTGCCTCCAATCTTAAGTTTTAAGGTCAAAATGAATGTTTTAAACACTAAAAAGCTCAAAAATGCAATAAAAATGGCTTTTTTACCTAAATTTAGCGTTTTTTACCAATTTTTCGTTGAAATCGAAAAACGATATGGGTAAAATGCACTGCAGAAAAAAACGATATGGGTATTTTGCGTTTCTCGGATTTTAACCCCCCTAATTTGGGGTTTAACCCCCCACTCCGGACCAACTTGCTTATGTACGGTTACAAGTCACCCAAAAAAAGGAGAAAAAAAGAGAAAAAAAGAAGGGAAAAGGGACAAAAAAGGTAAAAATAGGTCTAAAATGCCTTAAAATACATTGAAATAGGCTAAAAACTGCAAAAAATTCGCGATGATGGCGTCATCATAGGTCAAAAATGGCGTCCTAATTTTCATGTAATATTTTCTTGAAAAATGAGTGGATACTTTACCACCTAGTTATTTTCACCCTGATAGAATTCATCTTTAGCACTAAAGATTAAATGTACATTTTATGCATGTTGTTAGAATTAAAGGCATTTTTGTACTATACCCCATCAATTTTTAACAGTAAATATTTCATGTCTTTACCTTATTTTTATCTAATTTTAAGCCTTAGGCTTTCTACTTAGACTTTGACTCTGTATAAGACTGAAACTTACTTTTAATTTCAGGCTTTCACTTATGCTGAAATAAAAAAAGAGGATTATTATCTGATTCAGAAAAATAAAACTGTCATATGTGGCCGCCGGTTCGAATGGGAAAATTAAAACACTTTTAAATGTTTTAAAGCCATTCTTAACGGCCGCCGGTTACAAGACAAGACTTGAACTAGTTTACCTTAAAAATTATTAAAACACGATTTTTGATAATATAGGGCAAAACATAGGCAAAAAATGACAATATTTTGGATACACAATTTTTACTGTGAAGAAAAAGTTTTAATTAACCGCTAAATTAAAAAAAAAACTTTGTTTTAACATTACTGGAAGTCCGGAGAATCTAAAAATTTACAAAAAAAATTATAAGTTCAATAGTCACACGGACCACCAAAAAAATGGACAACAAATTTGTTTTTGTTTAAAAAGCTAATTTAAGCTTATTTTCAATCAGATTTATTCTTTCTAAGCCTAAGCAAAGCCTAAAAATCAAGCTAAATTGTATTATGAGGCATTTTTATTAAATTATCCCATTTTTTAAATCTTAAATTTCTTTCACGACTGAATTTTGATAACAAATTAAAAACTATATTTTTACATTGCAAAGTCTAGAAAACTTAAAATATCAAAAAAAAATTTAATGGTCATATAAACCACCATAAACAGGGCCTGTGCCAAAAAGCTCAAAAGGAAGGGAAGGGACCAGACTCTAGAAAAATGCAAAAGGTATATAAATTGTGGGGAGACAGGCAGACGCAAAGCGCCTGCTGAAAAGTCTGGGGGTGTCCTCCCAAACGCCAGAGGCAAAATCTTTTAATTAAGTGTTAAAAATAAAATTAGCAAAATTGGGACTTAAAAATACCTATTTACATTGCATTCAAGGCAAGCAGGCACTTTTTTTGTTTTCCCCCGTTTTTTTTAATTTTTCTCTCTCATATGACCTTCCTGATTTATTTTGCATTCCCATTTCAAAAAAAAAACGCCTTTCCCCTCATTAAAACCCCTGGCGGTAAGGTTTGCTATAATCATAAATAATAGTTAAATCTAAACTAACTTTTAAAAATTGTATTGTGGAAATTATATTGTAATGCTTATATATTTTTTAATTGTGCATAATTGGTAAGGTGGTAGAAGGGTTTTACTATTCCCCCCTAAAATAAAAAAAATTTTTCCCACACCCTTCCTCATGAAATTTGGGGTTATCCTACCCACAGGTGCGCTTGTGCGCAAGGTGAGGGGAGTTAAACCCGCACCCCTTCAAAAAATATCAAAACTGTCAACACCCCCTTAATTTGTAGGTAACCCAGACAGCCCCCTCTCAGGCCAACAACTCCTTGTTATATTTCCTTCTGTTTCTGTCGGATTGGTTGGAGAGGAGCCCTGACCATAGGTGGACAGGGAGGTTGTGGTAAGGGTCATATGTTATACATACCCCCCGAAAATCCCAATTATAGCCAACACCCCTCCCCCCTAAAATTGGGGGTTCCCAGTATAGGTGGGCAGCCTACCGGATTTTGGGGGGATACCCGACCCCCAAAATTTGGGGGTGTCCTGAAAAGATTTTTGAGGCCGTACCTCAAATACCCCATTTTTAACGTTTTTATTACTGGGAACCCCCAAAATTTTAGGGAGGGTATCGGGGTACCCCCAGATTTTAGGGGGGTGTCAGCCATAGGTCACCAACCTTCGACGGCTCAGGGGGGGGGGGGTCCAAACCCCCGGGGGTGTAGCTGTTTGAACTCCGGGGGGGGGGGGGGAGACCCCGGGGTGTTTTTTTTCAAAAAAACCAGGGGGGGGTCACACCCCAGGGTGTTTTTTTTTGAAAAAAAGCATGGGGTGTTTTTACCATTTTTTTGACCAAAATTGACAATTTTTTGACGAAATTTGACCATTTTTTAAGCATTTTTTGGGATTGTCTGGTGGGGGGGGAGGGGTCAAAAATGGGCCTTAGGTGGGGGGGTAGGTCTCAGGAGGCCCCTACCCCCCCCCCCCCCCCCCCCCCCCCTTCGGTGACCTATGGTGTCAGCTATAATCAGGATTTTTTTGAGGGGTATAACTCGAAACCCCAACCACCCCCTGCCCACCTATGGTTTAAAGTACTAAAAACGCTATCTCCAAAAAATATTTTGGGACGCCCCCCAAATTTTGGGGTCAGGTATACCCCCAAAATCCAGGAGGCTGCCCACCTATACCGCTGACCCTCCTCTGGTTACGTCCCTGATATAAAATATATAATAGTATAAAAAGCACCAAAAAATTGAGAGCTTTGGGAGTTGGTGTGGTGTTGCCTGGATATTCTGGGGAAATCTTTAGTCTTGAAGTATCATGCGTGGCAAAAGGAAGTTACACCACCTGCATTTAATTAAGGTGCAGAGTGATGTATATTCAGCAGTGGATACATTATTTTTTTTTCAGTGTTTTATATGCAATCGATTTTCTTGCTTGAAAATCATAAGGGTTAAGCGGGAATATTTGCAATGTGCAGACCTGTGCACATTCTGGAAATGCCCCCCTCCGGAAATATTTGCGGCTGTGCCCCCTTCCTGTTGTGTTGCCCCCCTTGCCCAAAAAAAAGTACCCAAAAATTATGGCACCATTTTTTTTTACTTATTATGACAATTTCATTTTTATCCACAATCGCAAAATTTTGCAGTTTTTTGCCTATCTCAATGCTTTTTAAGCCATTTTGGATCTTTTTTGTCCAAATTGCGCCTTTTTGTCCTTTTTCTTTTCTTTTTTCTGTTTTTTCTTTCTTTCTCCCCTGCTTGCCCTCCCCCCGTTTTATTGCCCCTTCCCCTATTTCAAAAAACTTTAAGTTGCCCCCTCCCCTGTTCCTCCCAATAAAACTCCGGAGGGAGAGGTGCACAGGTCTAAATCTGTAATAATGATATTTCAACCTACTGGTTCTGGGCTCCTGTAGCATGGTTGTAAGTGGGCCAGACCCTAAATTTTTGCTTTATTTGTTAGGCTGGGGCTAGATTTTTGATGCTAACAGGCCAAAGGGCTGACTGTTTAGATTAACAGATTATAAAAATTTGCAGGTCCAAAGAAAGACTGGGCTAAACTAAAGAAAATCAAAATCAAGACCAAAAACTTTTAAAGGTCAGACCAAGCGTAAAATCTCACAGGCTGGGCCATCCAAATCTAAATCCAATTGCGATATTTTTTGCCAGTTATAAAATTTTAACTCACACCAATAATTTTGCTTTTTTCACTTTATTTATTACACATGGAGCTTGCATATGCAATTGTAATACTTTTTGTGGTTAAAGGCACATTAATTTCATTACTCACTCGCAAGCCTTGCCTAGTATTTTCCAAAAACTTAACGAAATGTGTGTTGATTTTTTAATAAACAAGGTTTGAAAAAAAATTATTCAGGTAGCTAAAAATGCACTTTCAGCTGTATTTTTTACTTAATTAAAGGACTATATAGCCAATATCACACAGCATCCTTTGACACATTCTAAAAAAATTTCCACTTTAAGTTTATTTTAAAACCAGACTTAAATGGTTTTTAATGCGAAAATCAACTAAGAGGTCTTATTTCATACATTTTTGATGTTGCAGTGTGAACTGATGGCCCTTACGACTTAAGTATACATTGTAAGTTTATGTCATATGTCCTAAGTATTGTAGTGTGAACCAGGCTTAAAAGTAAGACCTATTTCTTTAAGTACAAGTAAGAGTAAATGTATAATAAAAGTAATTTTGGAACAAAGAAAAACGGCCATTTTTGGAGCTCCAGAACTCCAACTCAATGTTTTTTTTGCTAATTTTCTATATAAATTTTCATTTTATCAAGTTTTTGGTCTAAATAAATGGTGTTTAGTGTGTTAGGGCTTAAAAATCTTTTTTCTATAATGGAAAATTGATGTTTTTTGATTTTCCATTTGTGTGGGTCGCGGTAATTGTTTACTTTTAATTTAAATATGTTAAACGAAAGTTAAACAAATGCAATAAAATTAAAACAGGTATGAAATAAAAAAATCTTAAACCATTTAAAGCTTAATTTAACGGCCACCGGTTACAAGACAAGAATTGAACTAGTATGCATTATTATGCGCAAATATACCCATAGTTAGCCTATAAAATGTCATAGTTATTGTAGACCAATGGAATAAACCAAATAAGGGACTATATCTAATTCGCAAACTGTACACAATATACTATTCTTAATACCAATATACAAAAGTAAAGTGGAACAAATGTAATACTAAATTCTTTTTCTATTTTTTGCTTATTTAACAAAAGGTCTTGCTAATTCAAAACACAATGTTTAAAATAGAAAAAACTTTGTGACGTGTCATAATAATGTTTGGCGTTTATGGGAGGCAAAATTTGCAAAAAAATGTTTGCTAAACAGAAGTAAAAAAAATGGCAAAAGTTTTGGAACAAGAATTTTCAGTGCAATCCCTATTGTACAACTGGAAACAAAACAAAAAATGAGAATAAAAAAATTATTTTTATCCAGTTTAAAAAAATAATTCATGGGTTTGTTTGTGAATCTATAAGAAATGTAGTGGGACAATGTTACAATTTTTTTAGTGTCGTTTGTGTTAGATTTTTATCAATAAATGTGTTAAAAAGATTTTCTATTATGTGTTATTATAAATTTTATAAGCTTTTCCACGAGATTTGTGCTGATAGTTTGCTTTTCAACAACACTTATAAAACGTTTACTTAACACGATTCACTAAAACAAATACAACAATTTGTTTCATAAAAACAGATTATAATTATTTTACATTTAATATTCTTTGGATTCCAATTCAGCAGCTTGCACAATATGCATAATTGTAAAGATTTAGTAAGTTGGAAACGTTAAGTCAATATCATGCGCCCATGCTTCCAAGCCACCCTTTATATCTCTAATTGTATATTTTCTGCCAAGGCACTGGAATATTTCTGTTTCAGTTTTTCTCTTAGCTGTAAAACGGCCATCTGCAATTCGTTGCTTCTGTGGCAAATTACAAACACTATAAACAGTAATATTATATTAATACAATTAATCATTGATAATTGCTGTATATGCAAAAAAAGTAAACGTGTAATTAATTACAGCTAGAATAATTTATTTTTCCGTGATGTTCCCCACAGCTTTGCAGATGCACTCTTTTTTTGCACTAATTTTCCTGAATAATTAAAGAGTAATGCTATAGATTATCTTGTCAAAAGTTTTTTGCTTTTAATTTTTTTTAAAACTTACAAAAATAGTCACAAAAAGGAAGATAAATAATTTAAAACAATTTCAAGCTTGAACAAGCTTGAAATCGCTAGTTTAAGGGGGGAAGCTTTCTCTGTTTTAAATGACCAAAGCTACACGGAGCATGATACTGAAGGGTAGGAATATCAGCAGTACTAAAATGCTAGCAACATATTAGGGATGCTTGCATTGCTCAAGCTAAGGGGGTTTGGACCCCTCTTTGACCCCCTCCTAGAATTCAAAATTCGATTTACCCCGGGTAACCACCCCTTTGCTTCCAAGACCGTTCTCACCTATGGTGATGTTCCTACCCTACCCTCCAATTCCAATATTCTTAGGGTGTTCCTAAATTCAAATATCTTCTCTTCTGTAGGCTCACTTCTTCAATGAATAATTTAAAGCTTTTTTATATTTGTGCCAACTTAATTTATTTAGGCCAACTATCGCTTTTTAATTTTAGTAGACCCTCTAACCTAGTTTATCAATGTTTTATTATAATACTTTTATTATTATAATATAATACGTTACAATGAGACATAAAATATTTAGTTTTTAAAGCTCTGTAAAAATTTGCTTACTATCAGAAATTGGTCCATCTTCAACAGTTTCCTCAACTAGCATTGCAGAAATATCTTTTATCGCACAATTTTCTATAGAATCGATTGGAATATCTATTTGGGGGAGGGGGTGGCTGGGAGGGGGGTGGCTGGGAAGCTATGGGGGGCTTGTTACTCGGGGTAAATCGAATTTTGAATTCTAGGAGGGGGGTCCCAGGGGCTTCCGGACCCCCCTAGCTTTTTAGGGGGGGTTGACCCAGGGTGCAAAATTTTGAAATCTAGAGGGGGGTCACGTGGGGTCCGGTGTCCACAGCAAAACAGTTTTAAACCATAATAACTTTAACATTTGTTCTTTTTATAGGATAATAATACATTTTATTGAATAAAAAGCGATATTCTGATATAAAACGGGTGTATATTTGATGAAAATTCACGTTTTTGGAAGAAAATTTAGTTTAAAAAAAGTACCTAAAAATTTTCCCAAGGGAAGAGGGGGGATCAGATTTCAAATTCTAGAGGGGGGTCAGGGGTAAAAAATTTGAAAATTTGTGGGGAGGGGGAGGGAGGCCTAGATTTGCGTCTAACCAACAAAAGTCACATTATTTTTCTTTATTATTTATGTTATATATTTTTGGTTATACAACCAAATAAACAAAAAAATTATCCAAACCACCCTCTAATTGTGTTACCATGAAAAGCCGCTATACTGAACACACAAGCTCTTAAAATAAATCTATACACGTTATGAAAACTGATTTGATTTTAAGCAACCAAACCTAAGTTGCTAAATTTTCCTCGAAACCTCCCTTTTTGTGTTTTTCATGCTTAAGATCGCGGTGATCAGCACTTTTCCGAAGGTGGGCTGTGGGGGTTATACGTATAACCCCCTCAAAAATTCCGATTATAGCCGACATCCATGGGTGTAGCCAGGTTTTCGGTAAGGGGGGTCCAATTCCAAACAAAATTTCCAAAAAGGGGGAGTCCAGGAGGGTCTAAATCCTAAACGTTATAAAAGGGCTAAAAAAAATTTTCCGCGCTTTGCGCGGAGTGTTTATTACCTTGTTTATGCCACATAAGTCATTATTTTCTTATTATTCAATAAAAATAAGTATAAAACAAAGAAAAAATTTTTTACAAACAATTTGATACCTTAAAATTTTTGATTTCCAAAACATTAACAACTGAAAAATGAATACATTGAATTACAGCTGAGCAGTGCAAAGTGCAAAAAAATGTTTTTAAAATTACTTCTCCTCCTAACCTTTAAATTTTTAATCCCACTATATAACAATCTAAGAGGGGGTCCAGCATAGTCGTAGCAAGATTACAAAACAAAGTAACAATTTGGAAGTAGAGATCAATTAAAACATTAAGAATGAGAATGAGGTGGGTCCAGCGTGGTCATACCAAGATTACCAAACAAAGTAATACTGATTTTAAAGTGTAGACTATATAATTAATTGAGCGCTTAGCGGAGCGAAGCGCTCAATTAAAAAGTAACCGTAAAAGTAAAAAAATTTTTAAAAAGTAACCGTTCTAGACCCCCAAATTTTTATCCTTGGCGACAGAAAAGGGGGGTCTAACCTCAAATTTTTCCCTTTGCCGACCCAAAAGGGGGAAGGGTCTAGACCCCCCTGGCTACGCCCATGCCGACATCCCTCCTAAAATTTTGGGGTACTCCGGACAACTCCCCCCCCCACTAAAATTTGGGGAGTCCCAGTAATAAAAACGCTAAAAATGGGGTATTCGAGGTATTCCAAAAAAAAATTTTTGGGACAACCCCCCAAATTCCGGGGGTCGGGTATACTCCCCCCAATATTCTGGAGACTGCCCATCTACGGTTGGGAGGGTGCAAGTTCATCACTCGCCCTCCAGTGGTAACATCCTATCGCTATGTATTGTTAAATTTCACTGCATATCCTGCTGCAAATCAATAAACTAACAAAGTTTTAAAAAAATTTCCACATAACACTCCAGACCTGTGCACGGTCTGGAAATACCCCGCCGCTTTATTGGAGGATTTGCCGTTGCCTCCCCCCGCCAAAAAATGGAAAAGTACCCTCAAATTATGACGTCATTTTTCACCTATGATGACGTCATCATTGTGAATTTTTTGCAGTTTTTAGCCTATTTGAATGTATTTTAAACCATTTTTGACCTATTTTACCTTGTTTTCGCTTTTTTTTTTGTCCCTTTTTCCCCTTCTTTTTTTCCTTTCTCCCCTGCTTGTCCCCCTGTTTTATTTCCCCCCTGTTTTATTACCCCGGGGGGAGGCCGAGCACAGGTCTGACACTCTAACCATAAATAAGTGTCTAACCGTATGTTAAAAGCAAAAAAGCTTACAATTTCCGCCATTTTGGCGCCGACTCGAATGCCTTTTTGAAAACCTAGAGACCAGCCTCGTTCCTTTCCTGCCTCGGATCCTTCCGAATAACCAACACTTCCGCCAACTGCCATGACAATCAGCTACTGAAAATCATTTTTAGAAAAATACAACAATCATTTGACACATTTTACCGCCGATTTCACTACTAGTAATGGCCATTCGTCTTACTACGGAGCCCCCCTTATTTAGTAATGCAAGTTAATGACAAAACACTGCTCAATCCATATTAACTTGTTGTGGTGCTTAGCTGTTAAAGACAAATCATTTTTGAAAAAATACAATAACCGCTTAACGACAAATTGTCAAAACGTAGTAGTGATGTTCCTGCCCTAAGTCACTACACAGCTCCTACAATTCAAAGTGAAGGCTTCGAATTCCACTATTTAAACAAAAGATTTAAAAATTACGTTTTCTGCAGTTTTGAATCTTTTTTTTTTGTTGCTACGAAGTTTGAAAAAACAACATAATCTGTACCATTACTTCTGAATTATTCATGAAATTAGTATCAAAATGGGGCTGAGCTCTGAAAGAAAAAGCTTTGATCCGGAGAACACCACTAAACTACACCATTCCAGCAAGGTATGAGGTTTATTTTGAATTTAAACATAGAAAGAGACGGCTCGGTATAAATAATTTACAGCAAAGAATTAAAAATGCGTGCTTGTTAACCAAAAGCTAAAAACCAACTTTTTAGATAATGTTAACAGGGGGTCTCGGAGACTATTAGCCCGTAGCCAGGATTTCGGAAAGGGGGGGGGGGGGGAAATCGATACAAATTTTTCAAAAGGGGGGGGGGGGGAGGGGGACGCCAAATTTTCAAAATACCGGAAAAAAGACATAAAAAAGGGAAAAATCGCGCCGCGCTAGGGATCTTTGCGAGCAGAACGAACCGGAAAGGACAGAACGGCGAGCCGAAAAACAAAGCGAACAAAAAAACACACAGGAAAAGGATATAAAGCGAGCGCGAGCGGAGCGAAGCGCGAGGAAAAAAGCCCGGACCCCCAAACCCCCACCCAAAGGGGGGGGGGCGCCACCCCACAACCCCCCCCCCCATGATGTAAAACTTCCATTGTTTGTCTTTAGTTGTTTTTCTCCTTACCGTATCTCAAGGAAATGTTTGTACTTTTAATTTAATGAAAATAGCATTAGTTATTTAGCTTAGTCAATTAAAACGCGAAGCTGTTTCTGCCTAAAACACCCGAAAATTGTAATCATTAATTGATGGTTTTGTCTGTCGTATAATTAATAATTACTGTATGTTTTATTTTTTTAACTTTTTAGTTTTATTTTTTTAACTTTTTAGTTCAGTTTTAAGGCAAGATTTTACTGGAGTTAAACCGCACCACAAGATCGATAGAAAAACAACAGCAAGATACATTTTATAAAAGTTTATTAAACAATAAACACTATTGTTTTTTAAGTTGCCGAAATTCTACAATACCACGGAAATTGCTAAATATACATACAGAATTCTTACAGAATATTATAACAATAAAACATACATTATACCTAGCAAAATTTATTATTAGGGTGCTGTATTCCCAGCCATAGGTGGGCAGCCTCCCGAATTTTGGGGAGGTATACCTGACTCCTGAAACCATTGGGCGGGGGGGCCCCGGGGGGTGTCCCAAAATTTTTTTTGGGGTATGCCTCAAATACCACATTTTTAGCTTTTTTAGTACTAGGACCCTTTAAATTTTAGGGGGTGTCGGCTATAATTGAGATTTTGGGGGGTATAACCCCTCAACCCCCCTGCCCACCTATGTTCCCAGCACTTTCGCCCAATCTGCCGGGTGGCCCATCTGTCCTCCGCTAGGGACCGTCCCCCAGTCAATGTCATAAGTAGAGGGCATAGATGAGGTCACCAGCCTCCCGGATTTCGGAGGATATCCATAACGATATTTCAATTTTCAGCGTTTTTAGTCAGGGGTGTTATAGCCGTATAACTTCCCTTTTACCTGTGTATATTCCTATTAGGAAAATTATTTCTAATCATCGCACGTTAAAACTGGTGCGCGTGAAAGATGTCGTCACGCTATTACCACCTATTTCAATTTTAGTTTGCAAGTTTCCATGGTCAGCTAAGATATACAAAAACCACAGCCTATCCAATACATATGCAACATAGGTGAGAAAGGGGGGAAGCAGGGTGGGGTCCACCCCCCCCATAGCCTCGAAATTTTGGGACCCCCCTACACGAAAATCTAGAGCTCCCCCCTTCCCCAAATTTTTGAATTTTTTACCCCTGACCCTCCTCTAGAATTTGAAATCTGACCCCCCCTCCTCCTCCCTCAGAAAAATTTTAGATTGGTACTTTTTTCTTCCAAAAACATGAATTTTTAACAAATATTTATGTTTTTACACCCTTTTTACACCAGAATATAGCTTTTTATTCAATAAAATGTAGTGTTATCTTATCCTATAAAAAGAACAATTATTAAAGTTATATGGTTTAAAACTGTTTTGCTTTGGACACCGGACCTCACCTGACCCCCATTAGATTTCAAAATTTCGCACCCCGGGTCGACCCCCCCCTAAAAAGCTAGGGGGGTCCGGACCCCCCTGGGACCTCCCTCCTAGAATTCAAACTTTGATTTACCCCGGGTAACTACCCTCCTCCCCCAGCTTCCCAGACCGTTCTCACCTATGATTGGCAAACGACATTTGGGACCACAGCAGATACAGGCAAGTAACAATTAATTTGGATAATATTATTCTAGTAAATAAACAGTTATTATCATTCATTATTATTCACTATAGAAATCGACCAGGGTTGAAATAAATGAAAAAAATTTACCTAAAACAAAATTTAAAATGAAAATGTTTTTTTATAGTTAAAAAATCAGGAACTTTTTATATAATTTAAGAAAAAAAGTGCCTTAAAGATAAGCATTTTAAATTATAAATGTTTTTTGCAAATTTTTTTACTAAAACCATAAAATAGAAATCCGCAAAATCCATAGGAAAGATAAGAGGCTTCAGAAAAATGGCAGGTTTTCGGTATTTTTCGGTTTATTTTTGGGAAAACAAAAACTTTTTCAATTAAAAGATAAAAATTCTTGGAAAATACGATGGAATAAAAACAAACTTAAGACAAAGAGCTTTTTTTTAATAGAAATTGCAGTTATTTGTTAACCATTCTGCATTAATTAAACTTTACAACT
This sequence comes from Microlaimidae sp. YZB2_3, assembly GCA_030248175.1. Lineage (NCBI taxonomy): Eukaryota > Metazoa > Nematoda > Chromadorea > Desmodorida > Microlaimidae > Microlaimidae sp. YZB2_3. The sequence continues at coordinate 18,259 of JASAMX010016445.1, forward strand.
ACAAGAATACTACATTACGCGGGAATTGAAAATTAATACCAACCAAATTCAGTCTTTTAAGACTTTTTTATCCGTTTCTAAAAAATTATGTCACCAACCTTCTAACTTACATGCAGCTACACTTTTCCTATACATAGGGTAACTGACTTAATTTCGGCCACCTTTTTTTATTTTTTTGAATAAGTTTTTTCTGGCTTTTTGAATCAAGCCAAAATTTGGCCTAAAAATCAAACAATAGCTATATTTGTTATTCCAGTGCAAAATTTGAATATTTCTGTTACACTTAAAAATCAGTGAAGGTTTAAACCTTTTTTTTAAAGTGGCCGAAATTAAGGCGCGTGCCATTTATTTCGGCCACCTAAAAAAAAACTGGCCATAACTATTGCCTAAACGAAGAATAAAAGTTTCTAAAGGTTGCAAATTTACCCTTAGGTATTGTTCTTGGTACATATAACTTAATTTTTCCCGTTTGCGAACTTTAATAGTTATTAGCAAGACTTTAAATAATTATGTCAAAACCTTAAAAAAACAAGTTTTAATAATTTGTATTTTTTGTTCAATTTTTATTTTTGGCTTAAAAAACGTCAAAACAAAGTCAAACGAGCAAAAAAAATTCTTTATAAATACGGTAGTACAATGATATTTAAAAACAGCAAAAAACGGCAGGTTCTTTCACCTAAATTTTCAGGTGGCCGAAATTAACGGAATCTTAAAATGCGCAGCTAGTTAAACGCATTGCAAAATGATTTTGAAGAAAAAATCAAAACATGAAAATTAACAATTTTGAGCCTTAAATAGAAGATCTTTTAAGGTTATATATTGCTTCGTTCTAAATTTGATGGAGTTTAAACACAAAGCAAAAATTAGGAAAATCATAAAAAATTCACTTTTTATATATGAAAATGTTGATAATGTAGAATAACAAAAATAAAACTTTTTTGCAAAAACACTTTATTCAACATTAATCCAGTTACTTTTGTGCTAGTTCTTTTGTGTTTTAAAAATAAGCCAATTTTCTAACACCCTAAATTGGTGGCCGAAATTAAGGCGTGGCCGAAATTAAGTCAGTTACCCTAATATATAAGAAAATATTAATAAAAACTAATTAGTATTTCTTTTTGATAACTAAAATAAACATTTTTATTAATACCTTCAATCTTCTGCTTAAATTCGCACATTAGTAAGAATATCTTTTTTAGAAAGGACATGCAGCAACCAAGAGACACTTTTAAAAAACCTTTTAAAATTAATTACAATAAAAGTTTTCCCCCAATAAGGCTACGATAAATTTAAAAAAAAAATCGTGGCAGTTTGTTAACTAATTCGTTTGGTTTGATTGGCTGATTGTCGGCCAACGGAGAATGTAGATGGTAAAAATCAGTGGTTGTTGTTCAGCTGTACTATTCCTCAACAGAAGTTTTTTAAAACACCCGAAATGAGGAACAACACAGACGAAGCTGGCTGACACAGAACCTTCCGCTAGTTAAGGTTTAAATAAAGGACTTCCTGAAAATAGAAAGAAACTCGTATTGTGAAGCTTTGGTCTTCTAAGTCAGAGTCTTCTGATTTAGATAATCATAATAAATATCGTCGTTGCTATGACAAAAGTAGCCCAAGTGCCATTTTTTCAAAATGCGTTTTTTTGCAGAAATGGATGCCTTTTGGTCCAAGCAACAATCTGGCAAAGGTAGCCCGAACAGAACGGCCTTAATTATGGAGTTACAGAACATTGTCATTTCTAGCCCGGCCACCCCGCATATTTACAAAAATAGCCCAATCCTTAGGGCTATTATTTCAGTATTTGACAAAAATAGCCCAATACAAAGGGGCTATTTTTGTCAAATTCTGAATTTATACTCCAAAGGATTGGGCTATTTTTGTCACTCTGGTGATACTGAATGGACTACTTTTGATTACATAAAAATGAATGTTATTGTCTTGTATTATTGTATTATTTGGAAAATAAAACTTTATTGGTACTTTGGCGTTTAGTTTTAATTGTTAAGACGACTAACAACAGTTAAAACCCGCACTTTAAACCCCAGAAATGAAAAAAGAAAGCCGCCGAGTTGCAGAAGAGATTACTCCTTGGTTATCAATGGTGAAAAACGGAGAGTTTGCAGAGACTTCTTCACAGCTACGTTGAACATCGCATTTGGTGTAGTGAACTACTGTTTCAAGAATGTAACAGAGGCTGGGGTGTTTGATGTGACAAAAGACATGGGGCAAACACAGACCATCTCATGCTCTAACAGAAGAACAGAGAGAATTCATTCGGGACCACATCAGAAAACTGCCAAAGCAAGAATCACACTATTGCCGAAGCCAAACGAAAAGGCACTCTCTTCTGGGCTACAACAGCATCCGTGATGTGTACCGAACCTATGAAGAAATCTGCAAAATCCAAGACCCGCCCATGAGATGTGTGAAGGAGAAGAGTTTCAATAAAATCTTCTGCGAAGAGTTCAATCTTGGATTCTGGAAGCCAAAAAAAGATCAGTGCGCCAAATGTGCAATCCTGAGAAGGGATGGTGGTGATTCAACTCAGTTGCAGGGTCATTTGAAACAAAAAGAAGAGTGCAGAGTGGAGAAAGCCAGAATAAAATCTCTTGCATCAGATGATGGTTCAATTGCAACTGCAACAATGGATTTGCAATCTGTACTGCAGCTGCCTCACTCAAACGTCAGTTCATTCTATTACCTTCGCAAGCTCTGTGTCTACAACTTTACAGTATTTGATGGTCCAACTAAAAAGGGAGTTTGCTACCTCTGGAATGAAACAAATGCTGGTCGAGGTTGTTCTGAAATTGGCACTTGCATCTACAAGTACATAGAATCACTTGGTAAAAAGAATCTAGTGTCACTGTGGTCTGACACATGCGCCGGTCAAAATAGAAACCAACATTTGGCAGCACTGATGCACACAGCTGTACAGCAACTTCCAGTTAAAGAAATTACACTTAACTACTTGGAGTCAGGACACAGCCAAATGGAGTGTGACGTGATGCATTCTCTGATTGAGAAATCAGCACGGGTATCAGAAATCTTCCACATGACAGAATGGAATAATGTCATCAAAAGAGCCAGGCTGGACCAGCCGTTTGAAATAGTGAACATGAAGTTTGGGGACTTTATTGATTCAAAAGTGATATCTGAGAAGCTAGTGAAGAACCGGAACAAGGATGTGTATGGAAAGACAGTTAGCTGGTTGAACATCAAATCACTGCAGTTCAAGAAAAGTAAGCCAGGGGTCATTGGATACAAATATAGCCACGCTGAAGAAGAGTACACTGATATTCAGATCTACAGCCAGAGCAGAGGATGACCGTCAATCGGAGAAGAGCTTCCAAAGTTGCATCTGTCAACACAGCCAATTGGAAAAGCAAAGAAAGAAGATCTGGAGAAAATGTGCAACTCCAAGTTGATCCCGGATGTCTACCACAGCTTCTACAGATCAGTGAATTCAGGAGCAAGGGTCATAGATGATGAGATAGACCTGAGTGAAGGAGAGCTAAGCGAAGGTGAAGATGAGTATTACAGTGAAAAGTCTTCTACTTCTGACGACAGCAGCAGTGAAGATGAGGATGGAGAGGACTTGGACTCATCCTTGGAAGATGCATACCCACTGGCTGACTTGGGTAAGAAAAAGGACTGAACTGTTGCCTTTCATCTTGTTTATCTCAGCTCTATCAATTAGAAACTGTTGGATATTGTTACTGCTGAAACTTCATTATTACATTTATCTTGTTTAAACTGTAAGTAATATTAAAAGTGGACACTAGTAATGATAAAGATAAAGATGAATTTTGTTATTTTTGACAGTTAATTTGAAGAAATAAAAGATTTTTAGTTAAAATTCTGGTTAAAATTTGTAAAACATCATTGTTGTGGTTTAAACCCTGAAATCTTGCTGAAAATGCTAAAATATAATGGAATAACCTTGTAGTGGTCTAATTCTGTGAAGGTTAGCCTAAATTTATTATTTATCAGCTGATCATGTCTAAAATAAAAAAAAATCTGCCATTTAAAAGTAGCCCAAACAGTTTTAGTACTTTAACAAAAGTGATCCAAGCTGTTGGGTCAGGAGAACCTGATGTGACAAAAGTAGCCCAAACCCTAAATGACGTCATAACTCCTAAAAGCAGGCTCTAAACTTCATGGGCATTATGCAGTAAACAGACCATTCATTAATGCATATAATATATTAAATTCAGAATACTGGCATTAAAACCTGATTTTATGGAACAGTTCAAAAGTTAAAAATGGCCATAACTCAAAACTTTTTTTTGACTTGAGCTACTTTTGTCATAGCA
>JASAMX010016448.1:0-7500 GCA_030248175.1 Microlaimidae sp. YZB2_3
GACGCCATCAACAACGGTTAACCGCGCAGTGACTTAACCCATTTAATATAAGGGAAAGAGCGCTCCGCGCTCTTCCCTGATTTTACCAAAACGTAAAATTATTTTTATCAAAACGTAAAATTTGAAATAAAATAAAAATAAAATTTAAAAATAAAAGATAAAATTTCTGTCCAGTTAAAGGTTGTTCCAGAATATATAGGCAGTATAAAAGCTATTTACAGCACTTAAAATCCGGTAAACATATTATAAAGCCTCAAGTAGAAACAATGCAAGACTATGCACTTTAAAACTATAAAGAATATTTAGAATCATTTGAAATAATGTCAATTTTTTAACCACTTCAATCTGTTTTTGAAAGCCTAAAAACTGAAAGCACTGAAGAAATATAACAAAAACTAACCATGGGGTTTGCGTTGTCAGAAAGAAAGCCTTGTATACCATTTACAACAGAACAAAAAAGTTTTTTAATTGGAAATTTAATCACGGTCAGGAATATGGAGATAAGTTGGACCCTAACGTAGTTGAAAAAGCAAAAAAATTGGTAAAACTTCCTGATGGACAATACAGATTTGACAGCAAAAAATATCTAAGCAGTACCCAAATCGCTTCATTTTTTGGCAGATACTATTAAAAATTAAGTCTAGTTCAATTCCTTAACCTGATCAAAGGAGAATAATGTAATTATGCAGTACATCCCATATAAAATACATTTTAGCACATTTTGCTTATTTTATAATGGTTAAAGGGTCATTAAAAAGGTTCAATAATGTCAAAATATCAGTTTGGTTGCATGTTTTCAAATTGATAAACTGAGAGAAATTGGAAAAATTAAAAAAATTAAGGTTTTTTGTAAAACTGTGAAATTTTGGTTCAAAACAATTAAAATTTTTACCAGTAAAATTTATTTTTTAAAAAAATGGAGTATTTTTACCTACAAATAGTTAGTTTAAGCACATTTAATGACATATGTGGTAAGAAATGTATAACAGAAGTATCAGAATTGTGTAATGTTTTGTATTAACTTCTAAAATTTTAGTAATTTAAATGAATAGTTCTCAAAAAGCGGTACATTTTTTGCGTGTTTATAATGTTTAAAGTGCCATTATAAAGGCTAAATAATGTCAAAATATCAGTTTGGTTGCATGTTTACAAATTGGTAAACATAGAGAATTTAGAGAAAATAGAAAATTTAAAAATTTAGATTTTTTTAAATTGTAAAATTTTGGTTATAACAATTAAATGTTTTTAACAAGAAGTAGTTGATAGTTGATTTTTAAAATTATGAAATATTTTTATTTATAAAAAGTTAAATTAAGCACAATTAATAGCATATGTGGTAAGAAACTTAAAACAGAAGTATTACAATTGTGCAATGTTTTGTATTAGCTCCTAAAATTTTAGAAATTCAAATGATTGATTCTCAAAAAATGGTATATTATTTTGTTTATTGTATAATGGTTAAAAGGTCAGTATAAGGGCTAAATAATGTCAAAATATCAGTTTACAAATTTTAGCATGTTTACAAATTATTGTATGTTTACAAATTATTAAACTGAGAGAATTTGGAAAAAAAATAAAAAATTCAAGAATTTAGGTTTTTTGTAAAATTTTAAATTTTTGGTTCTAAAAATTAAAAATTTTTACCAATAAAGTTAATTTTTAAAAAGATCGAGTATTTTTACCTTCAAATAGTTAGTTTAAGCACAATTAATGACATATGTAGTAAGAAATGTATAACAGAGTCATCAGAATTGTGTAATGTTTTGTATAAACTTCTAAAATTTTAGTATTTTAAATGATTGATTCTCAAAAACAGTACATTTGTTTTGTTTATTTTATAATGATTAAATGGTCATTATAAAGGCTAAATAATGTCAAAATATCAGTTTGGTTGCATCTTTACAAATTGGTAAAATTGGAGAATTTAGAGAAAATAAAAATTTTTAAAATTTAGGTTTTTTTGTAAAATTGTAAAATTTTGGATTTAAAAATTAATTTTTTTAAAAAAAAAACCTGATTTTTTAAAAGTTTACTATTTTTACCTACATATAGCAAGTTTAAACATAACTGATAGCATATGTGGTCTTAAATGTGTCACTAAATTATCACAATTGTTGCATGGTTTATTTTAGCTCTCAAAATTTTGGCCATTCAAATGATTAATGCTAAAAAAGTGGTACTTCTACGGACTAGAAAAAACAAATGCTGCAAATACAACAATAACTTGAATACAAAAACATGATAACCCAAAAATACTAAAATCAAATTCAACAAATTAAAAAGGAATACAAAATCAACTATATGATTATTTTAAGAAAATGGCCTTGGAACAAAAAGAAAAGTTTTTAACAACAAATCAAACCGAATTATTAAATAAAATATATAGTAGAAATCATATAACTAAATTAACCGAAGAAGACAAAAAATATTATCGGCCCCATTAACTTTAAATGAATGCTATGAAGCTCTTAAAGCTATGCCAAAAAATAAAACTCCCAGCACTGATGGACCTACAATAGAATTTTACTTAAAATATTGGGACGAAATATCAGGACTCTTCTTTGAAAAATCTACGTCTGCTACTAAAAACTCACGAAAGAACAACGAATAGAAATTCTTAAATTACTTCCTAAACCATTTAGCAATCTATTAGTTATCCCAAGCTGAAGACCACTTACACTTACTGAATGTAGACTACAAAATAATTAGCAAAGTGCTAGCAAACAGACTTTACAACAAAAATAATTCATGAAGACCAAGCTGGATTTATTAAATGAAAATATATTGGTGAACATATCAGACAGATTATTGATATTATAGAATGGGCGGACGAAATACAACTAGAAGGTTATATGATGTCTCTTGACATTGAAAAAGCATTTGACACCTTAAATTGGAATTATTTATTTAAGACGATGGCATGCTATGCCATTCCACAAGAATTTATAGCATATATTAATCTTTTGTCACCAAAATGTTTGTGCTAAAGATTACGGTAACCAAAATTACAGTAACCTCTCCGCGTCACTGCGAAATGAGCGCGGGATTTTTGATCTAAGGACTAAAAACTAAAGTTCCTACAAAAGCAGGAACCTCTACACACCAAGTGTGGGGCGACTTTCGGACGTTAGTGGGTTACTGCCGCAGTGCTGGAGAGGGCAACCAAAAAGAAGAGTTTATTAACTGAATAAGCACCATGAAACCGCGCCTTTTATACCTGCGGATTTTACAAAAATCAAAAAGGAATTAATAAATAAAAACGCCGAACGGCGACACCTTCACCCAAATTTTTCAGGGTTTAAGTTTACACTACCAATAAAAACAAATGATAAGAACACACGTTAGTAAATATTACATAAGAAAATAATTACACAATAAGCATTAGAATTTTACATATCATATTATTATCATGTTGTTACTTTTTTCTAAAATGCTTGAAATTGAATACAGATTAAAAGTTCCGAAAACTGGAAAGCAATCCATAGTTCCTTGTTTGACATAAATTGAAATTTCTGAAGATTTGCAGCATCAGACTTCCATTGAAAATCTTGCGTTCTTGCTGTGGGAATGCAGTGGAATGACGTGGAATGAAAGTGCAGTGGAATGAAAGTGGAACGCTTTTTGGCTTTTCGGAAACGGCAGCAGTCTTGTGCTTTTCAGGTATTGAACTGTTGGGGCGACTGCTAAGTAGGCGGCTTTTCCTCCCTCCTTCACGGAAAGGAAATCGCAATATTGGACGCTCTTCTGAGTGCAAAGACTTTTAGATTTTTGAAGCGCTTGAAACATGCGTGTACTGTATTTTCTGGATTTTCCGGATTTTAAGATTTTCCGTGGAATTTCGCAGTTTTCATGTTTGGTACATAGTTCAAGTGTTTTTAAATTTACCCAAAAATGTTTATTTTTACCGTCAAGGTTATAAACAAAAGCTGACTTTTTATTTTGTTATAAGATAAAATACAAACGGGTTGTTGAAATAAATTTATTGAACTAGAAGCTTTATGAGGTTGATGGAAAATGCGTTGGACGCAATACCCAATGACAAGCTTTTAAAAGAGCTCTGTAAAAGCCTCGGAAAGGGATCTTTAGCAGAATAACAAACGTCTGCAGGAAGATCTTTAAACGGCGTCTTTTTGGCGTCATTTGTCATAACATCACTGACTCTTTCAGTCTTATAACGTGAGTGCTCCACTCCGTGGAACAAAAACATAACTACAAGGATTAAAACAAGTAGGCTGCGGAATATTCTGTTTAAAATGATTTTGACTACGGCTGCCGAAATGGGAGTTTTCTTTCCAAGAATGATGCCCTCTAGCTGACCATTTATTAGACTCTGGATAACGCGAAGGAATAGATGAAGTTTGCACCTTGGACTGATTCATGTACTTTTGCCGCTTGAAACAGTTCTCTGTTTTATGTCCAAGTTTTTCACAATAGTCACAAAATCTAGGATCCTTTGAAACAAAAGGTTTAGTTTTAGTTTTGTAATGCTTACAGGCTGAAGCTGATGTTGCAAGAAGTTTTGTGTCAGAGAACCAGCAATTTGTTTAGCAAGTTTTGAAACAGCAGACAAAGAAGCGTCGATAACTGGCTGATTAACAGAAAAAAAAACTGATTCAATACGTTTTGTCTGTAAAGCCCTTGGTTTTGATTACTTTTAAGGTGAATTTTAGACTCGGCAATACCTGCTAGGCAAACCGTATTATTAAAATCATCTGTACTGTCTAAAAATTCTGTAGTTAGTTCAGACTTAATGCCAGTCGTAAAAAGATCTTTGCATATAATATCCTGCACTTTTCGGTCAAGGCTACCGTATATTGTCTCAGCACGATTTATAATTTCAGTCGCAAAATGGATAACAGATTGGTCACTTTTTTTAACAAGGTTATTCACGGACTCCTCCATGAAACCTTGCCAAAATAATAGTTTTGATTCAAGCGACTTTGTTAGGTATTTAAATTTTTTCAGCATCTGTAATCTCCCTACGATACAATAATTGAGCGGTCCCTGTTAAGTACAAAGGCAGAAATTCTAAACCCTGTTTTTCAGTGTAAGCTTAACATTTAGCAATTTGCTCAAAAGATTGTATCCAATGTCGAAAACTATCATCGCGACTGTCACCTGAAAAGGCAGTAGTGAGTTTTATGGGCAAACTCGGTTTTTGAAAAACTTTTTTACGATTTTGGTTTTTATTTTTAGCAATGTTGACTTGTGTTAAAACTGCTATTTTTAATGCAGATGAAAATTAAAAAAAAACATAATCTTTAGTTTTGGCTAGTTCTTGCAGTTTTTTTTGGTTTAAATCAATGTTGGCAAGAGGCGTAGGCTTCAAAAAATTATGATGAGATTAGCTAGATTGTAACCGCGTGGCACCTTTTCTTGCAGAATGGCGTAAAGACTTTTCATTTCCCTTTAGTGGTGCCTACCTGCGGGTCAGCCTTGTGGCTAGCCGTTTTTCCAATGTGCGTTTCTTATCGCGAGCTGGAAATAAATTTATTTATATGCGCCTGGAAATTTAATACAGCGTATCAGGCTGGTATTGTTGGAAAATATTTTAAAACTGAGGGGTCGCATTTGTAAGTTATTTTTATTTTTTTTATAATAAGTTACCAATTGCAATATCTGCAACAACAGATGTATTACCACTGGTAACGTCTTTTAAATATTGATGCCTCCAGATCTTGGTTTTGGTACAGCTTTAATGCTGAGCAAGCAATTTTTAAAAGATTTAGACTCTGTTTCTGCCATAGGAAAACATTAAAAAAATTGAATAATAAGAATAATTCTGTTTAAAATGATTTTGACTACGGCTGCCGAAATGGGAGTTTTCTTTCCAAGAATGATGCCCTCTAGCTGACCATTTATTAGACTCTGGATAACGCGAAGGAATAGATGAAGTTTGCACCTTGGACTGATTCATGTACTTTTGCCGCTTGAAACAGTTCTCTGTTTTATGTCCAAGTTTTTCACAATAGTCACAAAATCTAGGATCCTTTGAAACAAAAGGTTTAGTTTTAGTTTTGTAATGCTTACAGGCTGAAGCTGATGTTGCAAGAAGTTTTGTGTCAGAGAACCAGCAATTTGTTTAGCAAGTTTTGAAACAGCAGACAAAGAAGCGTCGATAACTGGCTGATTAACAGAAAAAAAACTGATTCAATACGTTTTGTCTGTAAAGCCCTTGGTTTTGATTACTTTTAAGGTGAATTTTAGACTCGGCAATACCTGCTAGGCAAACCGTATTATTAAAATCATCTGTACTGTCTAAAAATTCTGTAGTTAGTTCAGACTTAATGCCAGTCGTAAAAAGATCTTTGCATATAATATCCTGCACTTTTCGGTCAAGGCTACCGTATATTGTCTCAGCACGATTTATAATTTCAGTCGCAAAATGGATAACAGATTGGTCACTTTTTTTAACAAGGTTATTCACGGACTCCTCCATGAAACCTTGCCAAAATAATAGTTTTGATTCAAGCGACTTTGTTAGGTATTTAAATTTTTTCAGCATCTGTAATCTCCCTACGATACAATAATTGAGCGGTCCCTGTTAAGTACAAAGGCAGAAATTCTAAACCCTGTTTTTCAGTGTAAGCTTAACATTTAGCAATTTGCTCAAAAGATTGTATCCAATGTCGAAAACTATCATCGCGACTGTCACCTGAAAAGGCAGTAGTGAGTTTTATGGGCAAACTCGGTTTTTGAAAAACTTTTTTACGATTTTGGTTTTTATTTTTAGCAATGTTGACTTGTGTTAAAACTGCTATTTTTAATGCAGATGAAAATTAAAAAAAAACATAATCTTTAGTTTTGGCTAGTTCTTGCAGTTTTTTTTTGGTTTAAATCAATGTTGGCAAGAGGCGTAGGCTTCAAAAAATTATGATGAGATTAGCTAGATTGTAACCGCGTGGCACCTTTTCTTGCAGAATGGCGTAAAGACTTTTCATTTCCCTTTAGTGGTGCCTACCTGCGGGTCAGCCTTGTGGCTAGCCGTTTTTCCAATGTGCGTTTCTTATCGCGAGCTGGAAATAAATTTATTTATATGCGCCTGGAAATTTAATACAGCGTATCAGGCTGGTATTGTTGGAAAATATTTTAAAACTGAGGGGTCGCATTTGTAAGTTATTTTTATTTTTTTTATAATAAGTTACCAATTGCAATATCTGCAACAACAGATGTATTACCACTGGTAACGTCTTTTAAATATTGATGCCTCCAGATCTTGGTTTTGGTACAGCTTTAATGCTGAGCAAGCAATTTTTAAAAGATTTAGACTCTGTTTCTGCCATAGGAAAACATTAAAAAAATTGAATAAAATGACAAAACTTGTCAGTTGTTTAAAAACAACAAGCACTGCTCCTTTATTTTCAATAAAAACAGAACAATGAAAGTTAAAGTACTTTCATTAACGACAAAAAAGTTGCCAAACGATAATCCAAAAATTTTTAGCAGAAAATATAAGGTAAGATTGACAATAAATTCGAGACCATGTTCTTGAATCCGCTT
>JASAMX010016448.1:12500-57539 GCA_030248175.1 Microlaimidae sp. YZB2_3
ATATTTTTACCAACCACAGAAAAAATTAGAATGAGATATTATGGGTAACCTTGTAGTTCAGGGAGCATCATAAGGTGGTTGAAATTAATTAAAAATCAACACGAACGTCTTTATGCTGGACAACATGTTTTCACCAAAAGAGGGAAAGAACCTTCTCCCCAACTAAAATTAGAATGGGTAACTGAGATATCACTGCAAAGCTATGGGAACTTTCAAGCATTTTTAAGCTAATAATTTGTCTAAAATAGATTTATACGCATTTTTAGAAAATTGCTCTAGCGACCATCACTATGTATAAAAACAAAGCTCAACTGTAGGAAACCAAAATCTCATGTTCTAAATTCATTCCAATAATTTTTTTATCTTATATGTTTGTAGTTTATATTATGTTGTTTCAAATACATTTTGTGGAGGACGGTTTCCCTCTATATAGAATTTTAGTTTGGTTTCTTCAATACTTTGTTTTGTCTTTAGTAAATAAAACGTTGTTAAAAAACACTTACATTACTTGCTTTTAAATAAAATTTAAAAGCTCTACGTTAAAATTCGATGGCAATAGCAAGTATTAAAAATGTCAATTTCTGAATTGAAAACGTAAGAATGTTTCTAGCTGTAAAAAACAACGTATTATTTACTTTAAAACGTTGTTCCTTGGAATCGTCGGAACAAACCCCCAGGGTACCGTCGTTAAAATGTAACTTTAATATTGAATGTAAACATACAATTATAGAATTGAGTTTGCAAAATATCACTGTTTTTTTTGCTTTTAACCAGCGTGATTTCAATTTTATTACCAGTGTGTTTACCTACCTACCAAAGTCTATGCAAACTTGATGATTGGGGTAGTCCTGACCTGATACATCTAATACGATTATTTTATTGCCGAGAGTTGACTTTTCCAGATTATTATCCGTCCTATCGAGGGACCGTCAAGACACTTAATTAGATTGTAAATTTGATATTATATATAAACATAAAATTATAGTAATGAGTTTGCAAATTATCACCAGTTTCTTTTTGCTTTTGACCAGTGTGGATTCCTTTTCATCACCATTTCTGAATACATGGCGATGCAGAAGGATATGGGAACATTTGAACCGTGAATGGCCATCGCTTGATCGCCGTTATAATGATAATTTTAAATTTCTACTGAAATTATTTCATCGTGAAAATTGTGATTTTGATGATTATCGAGTTCATAGTATTTAAGTTTATATATATATATTTATATATATATATATATATATATATATATATATATATATATATATATATATATATATATATATATATATATTATAATCCATCGGAGTTTACTAATATTTTACAAAATCACTAAAATTCAAAACTTGGTTCAATTTGAACGAGCAATGAATGAAAATGAATATTATTCAAAAAAGATGTCAACAAAAGCGGATGGTAGTTTTGATTGATTTATTCTTTTATTAGCAAAATTTACATGTCGTTACTACAACTGCTATACCAGTAAATGGAAGAAGAATACAATATCAGTAAAAAATACATAAATAATATCACAATAAATAAGAACTATTACAACCAATTATAGGATCAAAATTTTTTTTGAAAGTCGCCTTGATGGGTGGAGTAAGTTCAGCTCAGGGCTATGACTGCACACCTGGCCACACGCTAAAAGCTGGGGATGCGTGGATTAGTTTAGCGCAGGGCTACAGAAGCACATCTGGCCACAGGACGGGGGTAAAGGGGTCGAGGGTAAAGGGGTCGTTATTCCAAAACATTAATCACAAAAGCTTTTAGGGTTGCCTTGAGAGTTATAAATTAAAGAATTATTTGCTTCAGACATGGTGTAAAGACAAATTTTATTAAAACACGTTTATTCCAACGTTTCCATCATATAAAACAGATCATCATCATCATCAGGGATTTTAACGATTTTACCCATTGACGTTAAAATCCCTGATGATGATCTGTTTTATATGATCGAAACGTTGGAATAAACGTGTTTTAATATAATTTGTCTTTACACCATGTCTGAAGCAAATAATTCTCAAAATATTAATCCGTTTGGTAATCAGTAAGATTAATCTCGATGACATTTACTGCAGCAATGGCTGTTTAAGCAAAATAAAAATTTTTGTAAATTGTCCAATATGGCGTTCCATCCATAGCAAAAATTTAAAAAATCCGTTTTAATCAGTAAAATAGCAAAAGATAAATTTAAAAATTCATTTGGCTTGATAAAAAAAATTCAGTAGTTAAATATATAATAAAAAAAACTGTTTATAACAATAAAATTTGGGTCTGTTATGTTATTGACAGAACGATAAGATACAACAGCCCGCACTCTTTGGGAAGATTATGCGTTAATAATGTTTCTTACTTGAGGGCACACTTTTACTTTTCTTGAATAAAATTTTTGTCAATTGCTGTTACTTTTACTTTACCTGAATTAAAAATCAAAAAATTAATTTTACTTTTACTTAAAACACTCTAAAATGGTAACTTTTTAACAACATTAGTTTGTCTCTAACCAAAAAAAAGTTTTTTACCTAATTTAAAAAAAAATAGACAAAAAAAATTTAAAATGAAAAGATGAATATTGACGATATTAAATATTAGACGTGGTATAAAAATGGATCCGGTACAGACTTTTCACTCCAAACCATCCACACTAAGTCAGAATAAATTTGGTCCTAATTTTTTTGAATTACAGCAAAGATTTTGTAAATTCAATCATTTTCAACGGGAAAAATTAAAAAAATATCAAAAAAGTCCACAAGGTGTTTACCAGGGGACTGTACCCAAAATTTGATTTGCCTGTAGCGGATTACCAAACACGTATAAGTGAATTTTTTAAAAACTTTTGAAAACAGAAAACTTATTGCTGAAAAAATTATATTGTATTAAATTGTTAACAATTTAATTGATGTTGAGCAAGATTTATTGAGCAATATGGATGAAAACACAAGAACAAGGGGTAATGGATACAAACTTAACTAAACTCAAAAAAGCAAAATTTAATGTTTCAAGATACTTTTAGTGTAATCGTATTATTATAACATAATCTACCCAAAAAAAGCAAGAAAATGGTTTACTTGTCAGTAATACATACATTGAGCATAATTTAATATAAACAAAATAATAAGTCAAATGATGTTAAAAAACTTATAAGAAGACAGGTAAAGGTATAAATTACGCTAACAAACCTACCTATCAATGCATACATTAACACAAAATAAATCGCAATACCACAATCTAAGAGAATTATAAGCTCGAAGAAAAAAAACTTTTTAAAACATTTTGCAGGGCTTTCATACATTAGTGTTGTTTAATACTATTTAAAGATTGTTCAAGCTATTTGCTGACACAACATGGTTGGCAATAAATTCCATACAAACAATACTTGTTCGGCCAAAAAAAAACTTTTCTAATCAAGTTTATTATAGCCGTATGTTTTTAGTTTAAAACTGTGGCCGCGTAACAAGTAGCTTGAAGTGTCATAATAAAAAAAAAATATCAAAAGGTTAATTAACTAGATTATGTTTTATTTTGAAATCTATATACATATCAAATTTTAATCTTCGACACTCTAAGGAATCCAAATAAAAATATTTTAAAAGGGAAAAATAATCAGTAAATGGAATTTTGCACCTTAAACAAATGCGTTCAGTAAGAAACTATTGAATTTTTTCCAGATCTTACTACCCAAAGTAGAAGCGAAAATACACCAGACACTGAAAAATCTAGATAATCAAATTTATTGAAAAATTTGGCCGACACAGGAGTTTAATACCTAATCTCCAAAGTCAACTCTCTCCTGATATCCATTACACCATAGGCCGGACAAAGAAATGGGAAAGATAATCCCTTTTTATTAACGTTTGTACTTTGAGTTTTCCCCCAAGGGACACATAGGCCCTATGTGTCACACACACAAGTATAATATCTTTAATTAAGTAAGGGCACTAAATCTTGCTGTTAGACTCTAAATCGTGCTTTAAAAGCACGCAATAAGAAACAGGAATTTTCAGTTTTAAAACATCTTAAAATTAAGCAAGCACGAGAATAAGTTTTTTTAGCTGTGCAAGAACAATGTGTTAAAAATTTTAAATTTTTTTGTTTAAATATAGATTCACAAACATTCCACCAGAAAGCTGAAATTTTTTCCGCTTTGTGGGAAGTGTACATTGATAATCTATATAAGTTTTTTTTTAAATTCAATGGATCGTGCCATTAAGATTCAATACATAGCCAAGACCTATGCTTTTGTCTTAGCTATGGAATGCCTATATACTATATTCAATAATAAAATTTCAGGCATTTAATTATACAATATAAATTTGATAATAGACGTTTTAAACCTCCTAACTACTGTTTTACTACTTAGGGATTAGTTGGGTGACCCCACCCTTTTTTTGCGAATTTCGGCATTTTGTATGGGTTCCGGGTTCCCATTTTACCTTTTAAATATTGTGTTATAAAAAATTTAATACAAACCTTAATACATTCTTAAACCATAAATCAATCAATATAAAATTTTTTCCCGCTACGCCGGAAGGTCAGATTTATGTACAGTAAAAGTAATATCAGTAATAAAATTTTATCTTTGTTTATATAACTACAAACGCACTCATGTTAAAATCTAAACACAATAGCTTTGTTGATATATAAAATTTTGAATATATAAAATACTTTCATTGCCAGATCAATCAAAATTGTGTAGAAATTTGGTTAATAAAAATAAAAGTATGTTCACACCATTATCAGGGGACGATTTTTCAGCAGCGTTAAGTACATATTATAAAAAATTTTCGCTTCTGGCCGGCGGCTAGGGGGCATTCCTTCCAGACCGACCAATCATTCCCACCCCCCCCCCCCTTTAAAAAAAATCCTGGCTACGTCTCTGAGATGGGCTAAAATTTATGTCAAAAAGTTTTTTATCAATTTACCACAACGGCTATATAAAAAAATAACAATTAATGTTGCCCATTGAAACAAGCACTTGTGTAAGCACTGCTTACACAAGTGCTTAAATTCTAAAATGTGACTATTTAATTACCTTAAACAAATAATTTACAGTAAAAAATTAAATTTTTTTAAAAAAATGACCAAAATTACAAATTCTGCTAAATTTTTAGCACGCCCCAGCCTCACTTGAGAAGGACCAAAACCTACCCCAAAAACAGTTAAGACAATCAGCGACTAAATTAAGCCTAAGAAAACCTAAGCTAAGCCTAAGCAAAATCTAACCTAAGCCTTAGCAAAACTTAAGTCTGAGCAAAGCTCAAGCCTAAAGACTAAGCCTAAGCAATTTCCAAGCTAATCCTAAACAAAACTTAAGCCTAATCAAAATCTAAGCCTAAGCAAAACCTATGCTAAGCCTGAGCAAAACCTAAGCCTAAGCAAAATCTAAGCTAAGCCTAAGCCTAAGCAAAACCTAAGCTAAGCAAAACCTAACCTAACCCCTCCCCTGTCATTTTTGGGGTAGGTTTCGGTCTTTGGCGCCCCGGTCCCTGCCCAGGATTAGTAAAAATCTTGCCCCCGTCGATTCCTAATTAAAAACTCTTGTGGGTTAAAACTCTTTTCAGAATACGGGAAGAGAAGATATATAAAGCTCATAAGATTAGGTATTAAGGATTTTTTGCATTTCTTCCAAATTTTTGAAAATGGGCAAATGACTGGCAGCTTAAAATTGTTAAAACTGCCTATAGAATTATGCCTATAAAATTAAAGCCTATAAAAATTATAGCCTATAAAATTGCCTATAAAGTTAAAATTGTAAATAGATAATCAGGTTCTAATTAATACTCATTATTTATACTCATATTCAGGGGCATAGCTAGGGATCGACTAGGGCCCCGGCCCCCGCCCCAGCTTGCCCCGACACTTTTTTCTACCCCGGCCCCGGCAAACGCAAATTTCTCCACCCCAGCCCTGGTCCCGGCCCCGGCAATTTAGCTGTCAAATGAGCCGGGGCAAACCGGGGTAAGGACCCCTAAGAATGTAAATTTTAAAGCGCTTCTAAACATTTTTGACAGTGAAATATTATACAAGATTTTATCTACAGAGCCAATTTAATTGTTTTAATATTGGGATATTTATTGTTTATTATGCTATATTAAGATTTTCTAAAGCCTCTTTATTTTGTTAAGATTCCTTATTTTAATCACGAATTATCATTCCAAAAATTTAAAGATCTCTTGAGTATTAAAAGCCGTTTGCAGATTTTATTTACAAGATGAGAATTTGACAGTAGATATCTATGGTTGAATTATATCTGGCTGACCTCTAGTAAGTTTGTATTGGAGACGTAAACGGACCGATTAAAATTGTGCGGTTATAAAATTTTTTTTAAATAAACGAATTGGAACGCGTAATTTTTTTAATTCCTGATTTTCAAAAAATATATATAAATTAGTCAACTTTCACACTTTAAAAATTTGTATTTTTGTTCCAAATTGTGTAATTTAATAAATAATAAATAAATAATAAATAATAAATAATTAAATATGGTATTTTATTGTATTTTATTTTTAGGTAAATATTTGAAATTTTTTTCAAATTTTGTTACGTTAAAAACTCAAGCTGATGTTTAGTTATTATTTTAGAATTTTTAAGTTTATTGTAAATCTACACTATAGTATTCATAAAATTAAAAAAACTGGAGTCAGTCCAGTTTTTTTGAACCCAGTATTTTGTGTCCACCCAAAAGACACAAAACGTGAATTTTTATAACAAAAATTTAATAATGAACTGTTTATATTTAATTTGAAAAAAGTTTTCGCATAATGCTGAATAAGAATAATAATAACTAAAAATAAGATATTTTGCTTGAAACTCGCACTTGTGCGAGTTTAATACTGAAAACTCGCCATTCTCTGTTATTTTTGAGTGCACCAATTTTTTGCGTTTTGCAGTGCATATAGCAACTTTTTTTCCACTTTTGCAAGTAAATGCTCTGCACGAAAAAACAAGTATTGACTGCAGAAAAATCTCTGCGCAAGTCGTGTGCGTTTGAAATGTTCATTTTTTCTTGCATAATTTTTATTCAAAAACCTAGAGTATAATAAAAAATTTTCTTGGGTTATATTATGTTTTTGATAAATCTCAAAAAATTATAAAAAAAAATAGTGCAAAATCACGAAAATTACATTGAAAAAGTTTACGTGACGTTAATTTTAAAATTTTTGGCTAAAATTAAATAATTTGATTAAAATCATTAAAACAATCAATTTTAAACAGCTAGAAATTTAGTAGCCTCACTCTCATGTACTCGCAATATAATATTTTACTTTTTACAACTTAAAAAAGAGTGTTTTTTTAATTTAAAAGAAATGACATCAAAACTTTAAAAATGTTTTTGTTTTTTAAAATAAAAGGTGCGTTTTAACCTTTTTTATATGTTTAAACTGAAAAATGTTGAATAGTGGTGTGTAAATAAAATTCAAATAAAAGTGCTTCTTCAAAAAAACATTTAAGACTAGTACTCTTAACTTTTACGGTTAAATTTCGCCAATTAGGTACAACATATTTAATTTAAAATAATTTAATATGAAGAGAATTTATTATTGTCAAATAGTTTTGTTAATTGTACCCAGTTTTGATTTTAGTTTTTTTTACCACGTTTTACTTTACTGATCAAAACGTACTCCCTGTATAAAAGTACTTTCACTCCTGCTCTATTTGTAAAGAATTCTTTAAAAGTAACATAAATGGTTTGCTCTATTTGTAAAGCATTTTTTAAAAGGAACATAAATGGTTTGCGATTAAGTATAATATTGCTTTAAACAAGAATATACTGCTAATAATTATATGTAAAAATGTACATATTATGTAAATAAAATAATAATTTAGGTTTAAAAAACTGAACTATCAAAATAAAAATGTTGTTCTGCTTAGAAAAAAAAAAACTTTTGTGTAATAAAAAATAAGTTTTCTTACTCAAAAAGTGCTTAAATTCTAAAATGTGACTATTAGTTACGTAAACCAAATATTTAACTTTTAAAACTTTGATTTTTTTTGAAAAAATAACCAAAATTACAAATTGTGCTAAATTTTTCGCCTGCCCCGGCCCCGGCCCCGGCCGCGGCCCCGGCCCAGGCAAAATTTGCTACCCCGGCCCCGGCCCCGGCCCCGGCAAATCCTAAATTCTCTAACCCGGCCCCGGCCCCGGCCCTGGCATCAGCAAAAATCCTGCTCCGGTCGATCCTTAGGCGTAGCCAGGATTGGCTGAGTGGGGGAGGCTGAGTTCAAGAAGGGGAGGGGGCACACTAAATATTATGAAAAAATATGATATATGGGGGTTTGTGGGCGGCGGAGCCCCCCCCTTCCCTCAACTATGGGGTTCTGGGGCCAAAAAAAAAATTTTTTTGAAAACAGGGCCAAAACTGCTATTGGATACCTTATTGAAAACTTTCAAATTTAGTGTTTTAGCAGTCTCTCTCTCTCTCTATGAATCAATATTTTTTTGTTTTAAAAGCAGGTAACTTACACTTCACATTGCTTTCATAGCTTAGAAGACTTTTTGATTACAAAAACAGTTTGCAGCTGAGTAATCCTCTTAAGTTTACGACACTCTCAAAACATAAATATTCATTAGAAAAAAAATTATTATATAGATTTTTACTATTGCCGTAGTACTACAGCTATAATTATGTCAAAATAAAAAAAAATTCCTATCAAATTTTTTGATTCAAATGTTTTCAGTGACAAGCATTGAACACTATCAGCAAACAGTGGAGTATGGACTCTGACTTGTCTTGATTACAAAACAACTTCTTGTTTCAATGAGCAACCCTAATGGTTATTTTTTTATAAAGTCGTTGTGGTACAGTAAATTGAATAAAAAACTTTTTGACTGATATTTTGATTGATTTGACAAAAACATATTTTTTATCGATCTTCAATTGTTTTATGATATCATAAATTTCAGCCCATTTTAGTGGCATAGCCAGGATTTTTTTTGGGGGGAGTGGGCGGGCGGTCTGGGACGATTTTTAAATTTTTTTAGGATTTTTAAAGGATTTTTAAAATATTTTAAAAATTGAAAATCCCTTTTTTCTTACTGCGTGCTTTTAAAACCTATGTGCGTCCGCTATTAGAGTCTAGTAGCAAGATTTGGAGCCCTTACTTAATTAAAGACATTATACCAGTGTGTGTGTGTGTGTGTGTGTGACACATAAGGCTATGTGTTTCTTTGGTGAAAACTCAAAGTACAAGCGTTACTAAAAGGCGATTATCTTTCCTATTTCTTTGTCGAGCCTATGGTGTAATGGATAACACGCTAGAGTCGACTTTGAAGGTGACGTATTCAATTCTTGTATCGGCCAAATTTTTCAATAAATTTGACCTTCTAAATATTTTAGCGTCTGGCTAAAAAATTTAGATGGTTTAGATGCGTTGGGTCTTTTTTAGCGTTTTTTTCCCATTTTTCTTCTACTTTGGGTCGTCGTCACATTTGGAAAAATATCAATAGTTTTTTTACTAAATGTATTTGTTTAAGGTGCAAAATTCCATTTATAGATTATTTTTCCCGTTTAGAATATTTTCATTTGGATTCCTCCGAGTGTCGAAGATTAAAATTTTATATGTATATAGATTTCAAAATAAAACATAATCTAATTGGTTAACCTTTTGATATTTTTTTTTATTATGATACTTCAAGCTACTTATTACGCAGACGCAGTTTTAAACTAAAAACTTACGGCTATAATAAACTTGATTGTAAAAGTTTTTTTGCCGAACGAATAGTGTTTGTATGGAATTTTTCGCCAAACTATGTTGTGTCAGCAAATAGCTTAACAATTTTAAAATATTATAAAACAGCACTAATCTATGAAAGTCTTGCAAAAACACAAAATTATCAACCGTTGCCTAAATTTATCCCCGTGATTGGCTACAGCAATAAAGTTAAAATCCTTCTGGCTGAAATTAAGGGCGTAGCCGCTGGCTGTCAGGAAGAAACAAAGAATTAACGCACGAGAATAAAAATAATTTTAAAAAGTTTTAAGAGATGATGTAACCAATTATTATTAAGTTCTGTCAGGTATTTCTCTCCACGTGATATTTTCTCAAAAAACGAGTAGTTACTTTACCACCTAGTTATTTTCACTCTGATAAATTTCATCTTTAGTAAAAATTCAAAATTTGTTTCGCAATTCAAAATCCAAAAGTTTTTTCTCATTTTTTTTCTTTTTATTAAAATATTTTATGAAATACTAACAATTTACCGATCTTAGGTTTTATTTTATTTTATTGTGTTTGAGAACGGTGGATGACAATCGAAACCGGTCAAACTTTTTATTTAAATTAAATTTTTATGCCGAAATCCCATCTTGTATTCACAGTTTTATTATAGCGTCTCAAAATGTAATTAAAGTATTTTTTATAAAGTCTTGTTTGGTAAAAATTAAACAAGATATTTTGGCTGGATAAACCAATTTTTGACGCTGTTTTACAATTTTTAATGTAAAACTTTAGAAAAATTGGAGTATAAAGAGTGAATATCACTATTTTGATTAAAAAGTAAAGCCCAATTATATTTATTAAAAATTTGTTTATAGCTGAAAAATTAGCGTGTTTAAAATCGCGGTAAAAACAAATTTTGCAGTATCAAAGAGAATTTCACTATCTATACCAGCATGATTGTGTGAGTGCGAGAAAGGTTCTGTTTCCACATTGTTTCCAATAATATTTTTATCGTTTGAGAAAAACAAATCTAATGTTTTTTGACTGATATGGGGTGCTAAGCTGAATAAATTACAAAAAACCTTTTTTGAGAATACCATGAAAAAAGATCGTAAAAATCATGATTGGAAAAACTAAAAGGTACAATCCAATTAGTTTTAGGAGTATTAAATTCGCCTAACATAACATAATTAACCGCACTAAAGATAAATTCTATCAGGGTGAAAATAGATGAATGATAAAATAACTACTCGTTCTTTAAAAAAATATCACGTGCAGAAAAACACATGACGCAACTAAATAATAATTGATTAAATAACCGCTGAAAACTTTTTTAAAAACATTTCTCGCTCGCGGGTTTATTGTTTATTTCTTCCTGGTGGAAAGCGGTTACGCCCTTAATTTTAGCCTGGAAGATTTTAGCTTTAATTGTTGCTGGAAAATTGTTAAAGTTTAAAAGATTGTCAATTTCAAGTTGTCTATTTTGAGAAATCGGTGGTCTGTAAAAACACACTAATCGTAGTTTTCCTTAAGCACAGATAATAACGACATTTATACACTCAAAATTAGAATATTCATTACAAAGGGGTATAAAAACAGTTTTATTATTGTTCTTGATAAATAAACAAAGGCACACCTCTAGTTTTCTCTTTTCGGCACAACGAAAGACTTTGTAATTATTAGCACCAATAATAAGCTTATCTGAAAAACTTTTATTAACCCACATTTCGCTTATCCCAAATACATGAAATTTATTCTGCATCAATAATGCTTCGAGATTGCTTAATTTATTGCCTAAAGATCAACTTTTAACGAAAAACATAAAAGTCAAGATGTAGTACCTGTTCAAATTGTTTAATCGTTAGGAATTTTACACAGAAAGTCAGAAAAACTTATAAAGAGTCAATAAAAATTTATGTCAATTCAAATGAGTTTAAATAAAATAATGAAATAACCTTTTTAATAAACCTTATAAGTTTTTCATAAATGCTTTGTATTAACAGTGTTTTCTTTAATTCCAGTTCACTGCATTTAATAAAAGTCTTGTTTAATTGTTGCTTGATAAATAAAATTAATAAAAACAATTAGGTCATACTCATAGAAAAGCTGACTTAATTTCTTCAACCTTTTGTTATTTTTTTCAATAAGTTTATTCTGTTTTTTTTTTCCAATCGACACAAGATTTAGTCTAAAAATATAAAAATACCTATTTTCGTTATTCCAGTGCAAAAATTTCAGTAACAATTAAAGACCAGTGGAGGTCTAAAGTTGTTTTTTATGGTGGCCTAAGTTAAGGCGCGTGCCATTAAGTTATGGCGCGGCTAAGGTTGCCAAAGATTACAGAATTTTAAACTGCGCAGTTAGTTACAAGCATTGCAACTGCTTTGAAAGAAATATTAAAACATGAAAATTAAGAATTTTGGGCACTAAATAAAATAGAAATTATTTTAAGGTTATATGTTGGTTATTATGTTGGTTATGAACATAGACTGAATTAAATTAAGAATTTTGGGCACTAAATAAAATAGAAATTATTTTAAGGTTATATGTTGGTTATTATGTTGGTTATGAACATAGACTGAATTACCTAGGTTTAGAAAGATTAAAGGATCGAAGAGACAAAATTGATTTATATGAGTGCTATAAAATTATACATTGCTTAAACAATTTGCAAGCCAATGATTTTTTTAAGTTTAACTTGCAGCCCACCCGTGGTCATCCATTTAAACTGACAATCGAAGACTGCCGAATTAATGCAAGGAAATTTTCTTTTGCAAATATAAAAAATGTTGGCTAAATGTTTGTTGCTTTAGATGTTCATTTCAGAAAAATTATTATTGATAGTTAACAATTTTTGATGCTATTAACATTTAAAGTTAAAACTGGAATGCAGTTACAAAAAAAACTTTAAAACTCTAAAATTAACCCTGAAAATAATATTTTTAAAATATAAAACTAAGACCTGATGCAATAAACGTTAAAAACGTATTTCGTGTTGAGCTTTTACTGTAAACTTAGTAAGAATTACCTTAAAAAGGGATAATTTTTAAAATTTAGGTCCAGTTAAAATTTTTTAATATTTGTCAGTTTGGCAAAATCTAAGGCTAAAGTGCTTTAGTACTAAGCCTTTTTTGGGCTTAGTACTAAAGCTAGGGCTAAACGATTTTTGGACCTTTAGTACTAAAGCTAAGGCGAGGCTAAAATGAAATTTCCTAGCAACGCACACCTGTAGTATGTATTAAGCCAATACAATGCCTTTTTATTATTTTATTTTATTATTAGACAATAGTATTAAGTTTAAAATATTTTGTACAGATCCGGTCCGGGATCCGGTTACGGTTCGGCCGGATCCAAAATCACGGATCCGGTAGGGCCCTAAATGTGTGCTCGCGAGATCAAAAAATCAATACTGTATTAAAAATGCAACAAATAAAACTCAAATATAAGGTTATAAATTATAAAAACTCGGGTTAGCGTTGTTTCAGATAAAAAAATTAAATTTTTTACATCAGAAAAATCAATACTGCATTAAAAATGCAACAAATAAAACTTAAATATAAGGTTATAAATTACAAAAATTCGGGTTTAACAAAAAGCATAATACTGGTACCAACATAATCAAGTACTATAAGAACACTATGATTACCAATTAAACAAATCGATTTGTCATTAGAATTTGAATTAGTTTATTACAGTAATATTCATTGTTTTTCGTAGATCCTGCGTCAACATTCCTCACACGATTGCTTTGTTTGTTTGATTTATGTAACATTTTAATTAAAATTTATAGGATCAAAAAAAGTTGACCCAGTCTTTGTCTGTGAAAAATGTCCAAGTCAGAATAATTATGTACTTTCAGAAAATACATCAAACTATATTTCTATCAAATCACCGAGCTATCCAAAAAGATATTGCAACGATATGCAATGTAGTTATTCTGTAACCACAAATTCTGATAATAACGCTATAAGTCTGAAATTCTCAAATTTTGATTTAGAAGTACGGCATGATTTTGTTGAAATTTCTTTAGTAACTTCGACTAACCACACCATTTTTCTATACAGGTATACTGCCAGTTTGTTTTGATTTTTGTTTTTTTTTGTGTTGATGTATTCTTTTATTTTTATATTCTTAATTTAGAAAAAAAATCACAAAACTGTGTTTTTTTATAATTCACTAAAACTTTTAGCAGTACTGCACAAAACAGTACCACAAAACAGTCCCGGGTTTCGCAAACAAGTATGCATGAAAGAGTAGGCCACAAAACACTATTGTCAACGTTTGCTACATCACGCGACTCTGACCCAAAACAGTACTACCACGAAAGAATACTGGCACAAAAGAGTAATATATTCACGTTTTCAGGTCTGCGTTTTACTCAAAACAGTACTGGCACAAGAGAGTACTGAAGAAACAACCTAATGCTAAACTGATAACTATTATCAGCTGCTTAAGTTAATTACAATAAAAATCAATAAGCAGCGTTTTTATAAGAAACTTTTTTTTATTTTTAATAGACCACTTAATAATGTCCTTTGAAATTTTTCTTTGTATTTAAAATTACATAGCGAGTGTAACGGGCACTGTGAGCCCCTTGGGCGTTTAATTTGAGTAAGTAGGGCTTTGACCGCGCCTACCTCAGGCACTTTTTAAAAAAATTTTACTTTTTTAAATTGTGTTTTAGGTAGAACATGCGTTACACAAAAAAGCAAGTTTAACATTAACTACACAATTGACTATATTTTTAAATTAGGGTACAATATTTGGGTTTATAAGAAAAAGTCATGTTCCCTGTGGAGCGCCGAAACGCTGGTTTTGGAGCCCTGAAGCACCTTCATAAGCACGGAGCCCCATTTTTTTTGTTTTGTTTTAAATAATTTAGTATAAAATTAAAGAGTAGTATTTCATTTTGTATTTTTATTTTTTGCGGACTTAACGTTTTTAAACAATGATAAAAATAAAAAAATAATTGTAAAAACTGTCTAAAATTACATGGACATTTTTTTATTAAATTGGATGATAAAATGAGCCGTATATAACTCATTTCAAAAGCGCAGCTTCGGATTTATTTTTTTTTGCTTAAATGATCGTTTTTTAGGAGCTTGATAATAATATCGCAGAAAAATAACTAACATACTGCTTTAATTTTGTTAAAACACAAAAAAAACTATTATGGATTATTGTTTCAAGCGATCATTTTTTAAACAAAAGTCAGCACATGTTTTATTAGCACTTTTATTATTATTAGCATTTTTTTTATTTTTATTATTAGCACTTTTATTAGCACATTTTATTCAAGCACACAGCATTAAATTTAAAAAAAAAACATTTTTTTATCAACATAAATCCAGTGTGTCCATGTTTATTAGCAATGTCAATTTTTATTAGCATTTTTTTTATTTTTATTATTAGCACTTTTATTAGCACATTTTATTCAAGCACACAGCATTAAATTTAAAAAAAAAACATTTTTTTATCAACATAAATCCAGTGTGTCCATGTTTATTAGCAATGTCAGTTTTTATTAGCATTTTTTTATTTTTATTATTAGCACTTTTATTAGCACATTTTATTCAAGCACACACCATTAAATTTAAAAAAAAAAAACAACATTTTTTTATCAAGATAAATCCGGTGTGTCCATGTTTTACTAAAATATAATTTTTATACAGCGTTAGCGTTTTATTTCTATTACCTAACTGTGGCGGATAGCGTTGAGCAGCGTAGGTCAACTAAACTCACAATATTAATTCATGCTTTAAGTAGCCACTACACCCGCGTTCAATCATAAGTTTCATTTTTCAATTTAAAAACATTATTAAATTATAATAATGTATGCGCTGTAATCAAATTACAGTAGCCCGCGCCTGTCGCCGCGCGTGTCAAAACAGTTGCCTATAGCAGTTAACAGTACGTGTGCTCCACGCAATACGTGGGCCCAATGGGTTCCGCAATTATTGTTGGGCGCTTATTATCTGGATACTGGTTGCTTCGTGACTTCGGAACCCAAGTTGGCAGACCCAGATTAGGTATTTTTACTCACCTACCCTTATTTTTATCCGTTGAAACCCCCAATTGAGATGCCAACATTTATAGTTGGTTATAACCAACTTAAGTAGGCACTGTGTGTTGAGAGAAGGATTCACAGAGGCTGTCTGTGAATTCTTCTATTAAGATTAGGGCGTAATTCTCGACGTGACTTGGTGGAGTGGTTACGATCGTGGTAAAAGGTATTTTTAACAAAGAATTTTGCACAAAGTCTGCACAAATCGTACACCGTTTTAATTAAGTTAATTAGGTTACACAAAACCCTCAGTGGCGTGTCGTCAAGGGCACCCACTGACCTCCGTAAAAATATCGTTGTGTTTTTCAATTGGTAAACTTCTAAAAAAAACTAATATTTATCTAATTCCAAATCCAAGCCTCTAACTAAAATTTTAAGTTACATAATTTTAAGTTCCAAAAACTTATAAATTTGTTTAATTTTTCTTTAAGTAAAAATTGTGTTTCCGTTCTAAAACGGGTTTTCAAACGGGCTCAAAAGCTAAAGCCTTGGCGTTCTCAACGCCTTCTAAAAAGTCTTTTTAAACCATAATGCTCAATTGCTCAATGTGCGCAAAGTGTAAACTATGCCTTTGTTCGCCGCAACGCGGTTTGTTACACTCGCCGTAAACGCTCATTAAAAATAAACGTTTTTGTGTAATCTATCGTATAACCTATTTATCTTTATAAGTAATTCAATCTGTCAACGCAGTACCTTATTCACAAAGCACGTAAACACGGCATATATTCCGTCTTTACAATTTAAGTTACAAAATACACTCCAAATTCATACACGATAGTCCCGCACGACACATATAAATCACGGAGCCCAAACCACTGGCCAAACCCTCTCTTTTCCCTCAACGAGTCATTAAAATTGCGCCAGTAATTTTAATGTTTCGTTGAAAACTAATCCCCACGACCAAACTTCCTTCAGTGCTTTATACAGTTCGTTACCCGCTTGGTAGCTCCATATTTTCCAAGCACACCCAAAGGTCTTAACGAACTTTTTGAAAACTCAAGCACTGCTTGGGTCGCTAAACGTTACCCCATCTAAAAATCCGTTGTCTCAAGGTTTCGCCCCTTAACTACCCGGGTGAAGCTATCGAGCCCAGCAAGTTAGCCAAGCGTTCCCCCCTTTGCTGTAACCTTTTTGTAGAAGTCTGACCCCATCAGACTTCCCAAAATTCAGCTCTAAAATTGCACTGGTATTTTTAATGTTCCATACCAGTCCCTTACCTTCCCCACCTTGATTTGCAGTCACGTTCTATATTCTTCATTCTGGTTTCGAGCTGCAATCATTTTTGAAGAGAGCAACACCTGCTTTGCTCTTATTTTTATGATCCAACACGGTAATGTTTCACTAAAATAACTATTGACCATTGGTAATTACCCAAATTGACTTGCTGGATTTTGATCTTCGCAGCTTTCCGCTTACATGGCATTTCGTATCTGGAATCGTCAGCAGTGGAAGAGAACTTTTTGAAAAGGAATTCGCGAAGAATTCCTCCCCTTCTTAACCCGTCCTACCGTAGCCCTACTCCGTGAACCGACTTGACCTCCCGGTCAAGAGGGTGTGTTGTGTGTTCCCCCGCTACGCAATAACAAACACAAAGGTCAAATACTTGAAAACGTGCAGACTTCTTTGTTATATAATAATCGACTGAGCCAAAATAAAAGGGAACGTACTGTATAAAGTGTGCTATTAAATACGATAAGGAATCCGTGTGTACCGGGCCGCAGGATCATCAACTTACCGGCTTGACCCCTGTTTGGCCCGCTACATAACCACAACAGAAAAAACTAGAACAAATATGCTTACCACAACTACCATGGCTCAAAAGGTATATGCTCATGTTGATTTCTTAAATATGGTAATTTCCATTTGGATCAGTCAAATGTGTTAAAGGTAAACCCAATGTGGCTGCAAAAGTTGTTCGTTGGATAAAAAAATGCCCCCATTAAGTAACCACTCAAATCACGAGAATCTAACGTCACCTTATCAAACAAACACTCTGTTCTAAATTGACTCTCATTGGCTGATGAAGTGACCTTAGATTTTTGTGATTTGAATGGTTACTTAATGGGGGGCATTTTTTAATCCAACGAGCAACTGTTGCAGCCACGTTTGGTTTACCTTTAGTTCCTGCATCAATATGTCAGTATTCTTTTGTGTTCATACGCTTTTGTGCGGTACTCTTTTGTTCCAGTACTGTTTTGTTCCTACTCTTTTGCAAAACCCAAGACTATTTTGTGTTATTGTTTTGTACTGTACTCTTATGATAAGGAGCCAGTAGACCTGACACAAACCAAAAACTGTTTGTAATTGTAAATTAATAAACGCATATTTTTCTTTTGTATTTTTAATTATATTAATAATATTGCTTTTATTGCGCTGTTTCATAAATTTTAGGAACATTTAATACTTTGCAAATATTTACAAAAAAACTAAATCCTATGCTAAAGCAAAGGGATTTCTGTAATCTATATTTATGCAAATTTTTGGGTTTTTATAAGTTTTTTTATAAGTCTATTGGGTTTTCATTTCTTTATAACTTTTTAAAAAAAGCAATAGACTATTACAAATAAATGGCATGTTTGCAGCTTTTGTAAAACAGCACCCAGGATTTTAAAAAATACAAATTTGTAAATTACAATTCCACAGTTACATGAATATTTTTTAATTAACAAAATAAAAAGAAATTAATGCGTTTATTAATTTACAATCACAATTAAAGTGCCACTTGTTGGGTGAAGGGTGAAGCTCCTACGCCCAGCCAAAACTGAATATATTTCCTTATTAAGATACCAATGATCAGTTTTTATTTAAATTCTTTTAGCAAAAAGCGTTATTGTGATTTAAAAAACAGCGCCATTGTAATTGACACTTTGCACTGAAACAAACATAAAAGTATGCACAAACATAGAGTATGCAAACACTAACATTGCTGCCTGTGCGGCAAATACCGTGATGCAAATTCTTTAAGCAATGAAGGGAACGGTGAAAAGAAAGCGAAATAAAAAATAGAATTTAAAAAAACACAAAGTTATCTTAAAAATGAAAGTTGCCCTGTAAAAATACTAAAAAATAGTCGCCCTGTAAAAGACCTCTGGTAATTCTCAATGACAGTAATATCCTAAGCATACATAGATTCCATACAACACTAGCATATTCTAACTGCGGTCTTACATATGTAATATAGATTTGCAATAAATTTTTTAATGTATTTGAAGTAAAGGTTGTAAAAATTAAAAAAAATGTTCCTGAAGCTTGTTTTTAAAAAATTTTGCAATGGTTTGAAAATTTTACACTTTATGATATGTAAACTCCTAGGTCTTTTACTAATGTGCTTGCTGAAAGTACTTCTACAGTGCATTGAGATTTTAATGTTTCATGTTTACTTCCAATATGCAAAACTTCACATTTGTTTTTGGACAACTGCAGCTACCATTCCTTTGACCATTTCGTAATTCTGTTTAAATGGTCTTAAAGATTAGTGGTTATTAAATTGTGATTTTCACTCAAAAAAACTAGTGTAAAGTTTGGCGTCCTCTGCAAATAATTTCATTTAAGAACGAAATATGCAGTTGACAATATCATTAATATGGACCAAAAACACGAAAGGACCCAACACTTGTGGAACTGAGCTTTTTACAATGTATGATTTTGATTTTACGTTATTTAAGATTACTTTTAAACTTCTTCCAGTCAAAAAAACTTTAATCCAATTTGGAATTTTTTCCATTACACCGTATTTTTCGAGTTTAAATAATAAATTTTGATGTGAAACTGTATCTAACGCCTTAGCAAAATCAAAACATATAATTTCAATCAATGTTTTATTATTTAAAAATTAGTCCAGTCATTCAGAGTTTAAAAAAGTTGGGTTATAGTTGAACTTTTAGACTTAAAGCCATGTTGGCACCTTGACAAAATATTTACATAAAAGCTTAAAAGTACATTTATAACCAGACGTTCCATTAGTTTGCAAACAAAAAACGTAAGTGAAATAGGCCTGTAATTTGTTTTATTACTTTTTACTCCTTTTTTTTAATAAGCGGAATTACTAGAGCAGTTTTCCAGTCCTCAGGCATAAATCCTCGAAGTGAAAGAAAGTTTTTTAAACTTCTAGCGTTAAAACATAGAGCAGTCAAATTTTTATTTTGTTTCCAATCGGATCGCTTTACTCCTTATTCTGAAAACTATTTTTTCAGGTCATTTTTCTTGTCTAAATAAAACAAATAGCTGTCACTGTTTTCAAAATATCTCATTATAATGCACCTTTGGTACCGCTTGATAATTTTTATGCTTAGCAAAGCTTTTTGTTTCTCCCGCTGTTGTTTGGCCGCACATACACATTGGTATATTTCCTTTTTTAAAATTTATTAATATGTGTGAAAAATGAACAATGTTAAATATTGGACACGGTTCAAAAAGTATACTCGGTCCAGAGGTTTCCCACCAATAATGACGGACCTATAGTTCAAAAAGACCTAGACCAAAATTTTATGGATACCATTAAAAAGTGCTAGATATTTAAAAAAATTCCGGTAAAAATTATTTTTGAGCTTTTATTTTAAAAAATTTTTTAATAAATTTTTTTATTTAAAAAAAGAAAAAAAAATATAAAAAAAATAAAATTTTTTTTTAAAAAAAAATTATTTAATTTTTCTTGATTATATACTCTTTTTTTTCTTTTCGGCGCTGCTTTCTCACGTTTGTGCCAATAAAATGAATTTAAAAAAAAAAAAAAAAATAAAAAAAAGATTTAAATAGTAAAAAAAATTATAAACTTTAAAATAGAGAAAAAAATAATAATACACTCATCACAAAGTAAACGTACTGTTTTCTCTTCCCGTACAGTGGCTTATTATAATAATATAAATATAAATAATTTATTAATTAATCAAAAAAAAAAAAAAAAATCCATCATGAAACATAAATCATAAAATAATTAAAAAAAAAAAACAAAAAATAAAAAAAAGTAACGAACGTGACTGTATGTGCATAAAAAAAAAAAAATAAAAATTATAAAATACAAATAGATTCAAAACAAAAAAAAGAAAAAAAAAACTAAAAAAAAAAAAAAAAAAAAAAAAAAAAAAAAAAATATATATATATAATATATGAAGACCTTATTTCTAAAATGTCCCCCAGAATAAGTGTTGCATTTTCACTCACGACACCCTATCATGTCACGGTAGAGCTCAATTCGTTTAATTGAACGGATTTCGCTCACAATCAATTGCGCGAGTTTTGCCGCTCATTCCAGCCATATCCTCTCATACCTGTTCACAAACGTATTTTGGTTTTCGACTCGCGATAAATTCCGCTCGCCACGTGTGTAAAACAAAACCACGCACTGACGAAAAAAACCTTGGATCCCTTGCTGTTTCCATTAGTAAACGCACCTTAATATTACACTTCAAATATTGGGCGGAAAACATGTTTTTTTGAAACCCAAAAAACTCAGAATTTAACATGATTGCACCTTATTTATTAAAGCTGTTTTAATGAATATGCCAAAAGTATCGACAGGAGCTAAATTACGGTTTTTACTAAGTATAAAAATACTAAATTTCGTAGAAAACCACTGCAAAAAGTGGAATATAAAATACTAAACGTAACACGTATAAAAATATTGAGTAACTGTAAAAGTAAAATTGGCTAAAATACTAAATTTTGTTGAAAACGACCGCGAAAACTGGAATATAAAACACTACAAGTTTAAAAAATAAAGCAATTTTACTTTATATTTTAATTCTCAAAACGAGCTCTCAGTAGATTTTAGGCTCTAAGGTTGTTCGCGAGTTAAGCTATTACTATATAAATATATTTATGCTACTTTAAATAGAGATTTTGTATTTTAAAAAGGAAGTCGCTTGTTCGAATATCGTGGGGTAGTTGTTTTTATTTAGTTTTGGCAGCAAAAAAACTAAAATAATTAAATTTGAACGTAATGATAAAAAATTTTAACGTTTTTGATTTTTTTTATAAAAAAGTTAATTTACTGATAAAAAATGAAAATAAAAACATATGCCATTGTTCAAACTGATTTTTATGTGTTTTTTTGCTTTCCGCACGAATAGATTTAACATAATGAGGCAATATTCTTTTTTTAATTTCGAACAAGTTTCCTAATATTTAAATATTTTTAATCTTATTTAATCTTAAAATATGTTTTAAGTTATTCTGTCCACATTTTAAGATTATTTTTATTGTATTTTTCTTAATAAGATTTAAACAATCTTAGTCTACAAAAAATTTCCAACATAATATTATTTACTATTTCTTTAATGTGTATATTTTTTCGCTGGATGGGATCTATGTTCAGAGTATGGACGAGAAGTTAAAATTCAATAACTTGCTTGTACAGCTAAAATAGTGTATAAAACTATGAAATTTTGTTAAAAATGACTAATAAAAATAGAATATAAAACGCTTAATGCGAAGGTTTTGCATTTTGATGCAACACATAATATTTATCCCAATAATTTTATTTCGAAAAATAATTATTTTTAAGTTCATATTGCTAAATTATTTGTAATGTATGTTAAAGGTACCGTATGCTGTACTTGTTTTATTTTATGATTTGTGTTTAAAAAAGCTTCTTTAAAATCACTTTGCAACGCGTTTAACTAAATGCGCATTTTAAGATTCCGTTAATTTCGGCCACCTTAAAATTCAACCGAAAGAACCTGTTTATTACGATTTGCACCTTCATGTGTGCGGGTGGAGTTGTTTGTTGTTGTGTTTTTTAAGGTTTGGACATAATTATTTAAAGTCTTTCTAATAGCTATAAAAGTTTGTAAACGGGAAAAAATTAAGTTATATGTACTAAGAAAAATACCCAAGGATAAATTTTCAACCTTTAAAAATATTTATCGTTCGGTTTAGCAATAGTTATAGCCAGTTTTTTTCTAGGTGGCTGAAGTTAATGGGACGCGCCTTAACTTCGGCCACTATTAAAAAAAAAGTTAAATCTCCACTGATTTTTAAGTGTAACATAAATTTTTAAATTTTGCATTGGAATAACAAAAATAGTTGTCGTTTGACTTTTAGACCAAATCCTACATCCAAAACTAAATCCAAAAAGTAAAAAAGGTGGCCGAAATAAAGTCAGCAACCCTACAGTTAGCGTTTAAAGTTTTATTGGAAAAACTGCTTTATGGTAATATTAAAAAAACAATGTTTAAATGCTCTTGTTTAACAAATAACCCGTGTTATGACACAAAAAAAACCACCTGTTGCAGGTGGTTTTTTCTTAATGTGCGTTTACTATAAAATATTAATTTTTTTAACGCAAAGGGAAAAAACAAAATTTAATGCAAAACACTTATATTATAAACTTTTAAATAAAAATAAAAAAATCAATTAATTTCACATATTTTTAAGCATGTAATTTTTTAAAATTTAAATGTTTGTTTTGGCAAAAAGTTATTTTCTGTCAGTATTGATTAAGATACAAGTAGGAAAAATATTCCGGAATCGATGTGTAGCCCTCATAAATTATCTCAGAGAATCATGCAAAGAAATTTCTTTAGTGTACCCTTCGCCTTCACGAGTTTTGATTTTCGTTTTGCCAGCTGGCCATCAAAAAGAGACCTAAACAAGCAAACTCCTGCTGAGATAACAAGGGATATTAGTGGCTCTGCTTTTGTTAAGGGTTTTGCAGTATTTTGTTTATATGGCATATTTATTATGAATGGTCATAATTCAACTTATAAAAAAAACACACTATTGGGTGAAAAGTCATAAATAAACTTTGATTTTTGAGAAACAAAATGTTATTCCAGTGCAAAATTTGAATATTTCTGTTACACTTAAAAATCAGTGAAGGTTTAAACTTTTCTTTTAAAGTGGCCGAAGTTAAGGCGCGTGCCATTTATTTCGGCCACCTACAAAAAACTGGCTATAACTATTGCTTAAACGAACAATAAAAATTTCTAAAGGTTGCAAATTTACCCTTAGGTATTGTTCTCGGTACATATAACTTAATTTTTCCCGTTTACGAACTTTAATAGTTATTAGCAAGACTTTAAATAATTATGTCAAAACCTTAAAAAAACAAGTTTTGATAATTTGTATTTTTTGTTCAATTTTTATTTTTGGCTTTAAAAACGTCAAAACAAAGTCAAACGAGCAAAAAAAATTCTTTATAAATACGGTAGTACAACGATATTTAAAAACAGCAAAAAACGGCAAGTTTTTTCACCTAAATTTTCAGGTGGACGAAATTAACGGAATCTTAAAATGCGCAGTTAGTTAAACACACTGCAAAATGATTTTGAAGAAAATATCAAAACATCAAAATAAACAACTT
This sequence comes from Microlaimidae sp. YZB2_3, assembly GCA_030248175.1. NCBI lineage: Eukaryota > Metazoa > Nematoda > Chromadorea > Desmodorida > Microlaimidae > Microlaimidae sp. YZB2_3. Next base: position 36,533 of record JASAMX010016448.1, read on the forward strand.
TGAGCCTTAAATAGAAGATATTTTAAGGTTATATATTGCTTCGTTCTAAATTTGATGCAGTTTAAACACAAAGCAAAAATTAGGAAAATCACAAAAAATTCACTTTTTGTATGAAAATGTTGACAATGTAGAATAACAAAAATAAAAAACTTTTGCAAAAACACTTTATTCAACATTAATCCAGTTACTTCTGTGCTAGTTCTTTTGTGTTTTAAAAATAAGCCAATTTTCTAACACCCTAAATTGGTGGCCAAATTAAGGCGTGGCCAAAATTAAGTCAGTTACCCTAAAGGTGCAGTATACTTATTTAATTCTAACATCAATGTATCAAGTCACACTGGTGAAAAAATTAAAAAACACCAATTTTAACGACTTATTTACAACAAATACTACTGGTTAAAATCAATTAACAACATTTTAATTTTAATATTTAAGTTGTATTAATATTCTTTTAACAGAAATGCTCTTTATTTGAAAATTGTGCAGAAAAAAGTATTTACTTTAAACAAACTATTATGGTGTTTCTTTTTCTTTATTCTTATTAAAGCAACATTTATTTTTGCTTTTAAAAATAAACACATATAAAAAGACATTTCACTTTTTAAAATTTTATATTTTGTATTATATATTCTAAATTACACCATAAACCAAACAACATTTTCGAATATGTTTTTTAAAAGGCTTTATTCATTTAAATTTTAAAATTGAACCGACAAAGATTCAATTAAATGATTATATTACTTAAACAGAATAAAAAATACACATAATTAGTATACGGCACTTTACGTTTTTTTAATATTTTTTAATACCATATTGAATTTTTTTTACTTTGGAAAAAGTTGTTGCAAAAATAAATTTAAGAAAAACTATCACTTTTTTTAAAATCTAAATACAAATTTGTTAATTTAAAAATACGGAATTTTTTTTTTCATAGGCATCATTTTTTTAATTAACCCCAATACATAAGCGGCTTTTTATGGTTTATTTCATAATAATTTTCATCGTTGTTTCTTATAATATTTATATAAAGTGTTTTTTCACAATTTTTTAACTATATGAATTAACCACTCATACGACACCTTGAAAGAAGAACGTCTATATTGACTATTCAAAAATTTCAATAAAATTTAACATTTCTTTTGTTTTCCGTACTGACAAATTGTACGTGCATACTTCTGTTCAAATCCAACAGAAAAAATTCCAATCTTGGAAAATTACAGAAAAATTTTAGCTCACTTAAAGGGATGTGAAAAAAACAAAAAGTAAAAAACTCTCAAAACAGTCCAAATTGCTTTGTGCTTTATTTGAAAAAAACTTACCTCTTCCACATACCAACTCTCCAATATTATAAGCGCCAACTTCTCCACAATTTTTTATACACAATATGGTTAGCGGTATAGGAACTATGTTTTTTATGCCCAACATTTTTGTTTAAAGTTCCAGTAATAACATCTCTGATATTATTAAACATTGATTAATAATACAAAAAATTTTGCATTTTTTGCAGATAACTGTCCCGACAAAATAAAAATCATATGTTTTCATATTTGCAATATCTCTAAAAACTTTCATCTTTATATAAATTTTCCAATACCCGCCATTCGTATTTGATTGTGATACAGATTTTCACGCATTGAAAAAAAAAGACGTAAAAAAGAAACAGTGATAAATCCTTCTAATGGATAAATTTAATTTCAACGCGAATTCAAACCAGCGCCTTTTCAAATTGTTTACCTCGACATCCAGTTACCGATAATTTGGAAGCAGATGAAAGACTTTATCCGAGTAAAGATTTCAAAAAATCCATAATCATCTCTAAGTAACAAACACCCCATTTCAGTATTCTGAGTTTTTTTTCTTCAAATGGCGCCAAAATTCGAAATAGTATAGGTGAATTACAACTCATTTTAATTTTTTCAAAAAGGAGTAAAATCTTACGATATTTTTCAGCGTTTGAAAAATCACCATTTCTACAAAAATTTTTTATCACTTAAAAAAGCAAAAATCATATGTTTTTTATCTACTAAATTCTGTAACTTCATCGCCATTAAATTTTACTGTGTTTTAAAACAAACATTTATTAATAGTGAAGACACAGACTCAGATGAAGCAGTTTTAATATTTAAACTTTCATACAACAATATTTTAAACTTTGTTTGATGCGTTCTTTTTTTTTTTTAGAATATTTTTGACTTTAAAAAAATTGTACTTTTTATAAAAAAAAATTTTAAAAAAATATTTAAAATGAATTTAAAAAAAAACACCTTTTTTAAAAAGGAAGAACCTAAAATATTTTTTAACATAAAAAGCTTCTGTTTGATAGGTTTTCTTGAATAAAAAATTCTAAACCATTAAAGATCAATTTTTGGGTACCAAATTTAGTTTTTGTTTTTTTATATTGACATAATATTTTATATAAGTGTTATATTTTTATAATTTTATTTCATTTGTTGTTTTATATAACAGCCTTTTGTTTAAACGCCTATTTACGACTATGTCTTATTATTTGAAAAAAATGCTTTATGCTTTATTACTATGCTTGTTTAACATATTTTGTTTTTAAGATGTATATTTAAATTTTCTGGGTGTGTTTTAGATGTATTGTAATAGCCAATAAATACTTATTATAACTTAAAAAAAACATTTTTCTTTTACAAAACTATATAATAGAAAACGAAAAAGAGGGTCAGGGAAATGGAGAAATTACATAAATCTTTTTTAAAACTCAATTTATTCTCAATGGTTTTTTTTTTTTTTTTTTTATTATTAATTATTAATTTTAGTCATTTTTTGACAGTTTCACTTTTTTTAAATTAGTTTTAGGATTGAAGTTTTTAAAAGAATAATTCTGCATTAAAATTTGTTGGTTTCATTCCCACCCAAATTTTGTCGTTGAAGCCCAACACAAATCACAGGTGGATTTTTTCAGGTACAGAAAATAGGCAATAATAATTATAATGAGTCACTTTAGGTTGATTTCATTGTAACAAGGACTCATTTTCTGGTCTAGTCAGCCCATTGAATAGCTTAGATCAAAGGGTGTGTGTTGCTCTGATCCTTTGGGCAGACGTCAATTTTCACAGCGTGAGTCTGAGACTCACTTCACTCCCTCTTTTGTTTGGGAGCCAGAAAAACTAAAGAGTTAATTTGATGCAAAATAACCTTGCTTTGTAACCTAATATTTTTTAAAGTAAATCCACTAGTTTATTTATCAAAATTTATGCTATAGAGAAAAACGTTTAACACGAAAATTAAAAATATTTTGTACGGTTTAAAATTTTATGTACTGAACTATCAAAGAAAACGATTTTTCAACAACATCAAAGGGATTTGTTCATAATTATTCCGCAAATTTTTGCTTCGAGAATAAAATCAAAACCAAAAATTTAATAAACAATAAAGTGAAACAGTATTATAACATATAAAATGGCAAAATAATAGTTTTACTTGAGTTTTAGCACAAAAATGTGTTTTTTTCAATGCTTATACAAAAATATGATCCAAACCAACAAGAAACTATACAAAATCAATTACAAATAAATTTGCCTGATGTTTTTTTGCGTTTTTTTTCTTCAAAAACACTATTTTAAAATTAACTGAGTATGTATAAAAAAACATATAAAAACAAATTTAGAATTTGTTACATAAAATTAATTGTAATTTTGCAATAAGTTTGCAAAAACATACACTTTGCTTTAAAAAGTTAACTACTACTCCATTAATTTATGTTATTATGTGTTTCAGTCGTTCTGACTGGAATTTTCGAGTTTAAGTGCTTTGAAAATTAACAACAGTTTAAACTGATGATATTTACACAAAAGGTGGAACTTTAAAATTTAAAAAAAAAACAGTAATATTTTCCAGCTATGAAAGAAGAGAGGAAAAAAGGGAATTAAATAAAATTTTCAAGTTACTAAATGAATTTACCCATGTAACATCGGTTATAAATTTAATTATAAATGTATTGAAGTTTAAATTATAGTTAAGTCTGTATTCAGCTAGGCGTCTCTTTTTTCAGGAAGAAAACTGCTCTAAAAAAATCATGGTAAAAAAATGATATGAATGATTGCTTCTACTCTTATATACACATACACGATGCACATTCTCTTTTAATACCAAGCTTTGGAGTTCCGGCGGATTAAAGCGGAGCTTACGGAGCTAGTCCCGAAGCTCTGGAGCTTCGCTTCTTTATATTATGACAATAAAAAGATTAAGAAGTTTTTTTTAATTTGGAACAAATTTACAGCTTTTGCAGCAGTTTAAATTACAAATAATTTAGCAATATGAACTTAAAAATAATTATTTTTCGAAATAAAATTATTGGGATAAATATTATGTGTTGCATCAAAATGCAAAACCTTCGCATTAAGCGTTTTATATTCTATTTTTATTAGTCATTTTTAACAAAATTTCATAGTTTTATACACTATTTTAGCTGTACAAGCAAGTTATTGAATTTTAACTTCTCGTCCATACTCTGAACATAGATCCCATCCAGCGAAAAAATATACACATTAAAGAAATAGTAAATAATATTATGTTGGAAATTTTTTGTAGACTAAGATTGTTTAAATCTTATTAAGAAAAATACAATAAAAATAATCTTAAAATGTGGACAGAATAACTTAAAACATATTTTAAGATTAAATAAGATTAAAAATATTTAAATATTAGGAAACTTGTTCGAAATTAAAAAAAGAATATTGCCTCATTATGTTAAATCTATTCGTGCGGAAAGCAAAAAAACACATAAAAATCAGTTTGAACAATGGCATATGTTTTTATTTTCATTTTTTATCAGTAAATTAACTTTTTTATAAAAAAAATCAAAAACGTTAAAATTTTTTATCATTACGTTCAAATTTAATTATTTTAGTTTTTTTGCTGCCAAAACTAAATAAAAACAACTACCCCACGATATTCGAACAAGCGACTTCCTTTTTAAAATACAAAATCTCTATTTAAAGTAGCATAAATATATTTATATAGTAATAGCTTAACTCGCGAACAACCTTAGAGCCTAAAATCTACTGAGAGCTCGTTTTGAGAATTAAAATATAAAGTAAAATTGCTTTATTTTTTAAACTTGTAGTGTTTTATATTCCAGTTTTCGCGGTCGTTTTCAACAAAATTTAGTATTTTAGCCAATTTTACTTTTACAGTTACTCAATATTTTTATACGTGTTACGTTTAGTATTTTATATTCCACTTTTTGCAGTGGTTTTCTACGAAATTTAGTATTTTTATACTTAGTAAAAACCGTAATTTAGCTCCTGTCGATACTTTTGGCATATTCATTAAAACAGCTTTAATAAATAAGGTGCAATCATGTTAAATTCTGAGTTTTTTGGGTTTCAAAAAAACATGTTTTCCGCCCAATATTTGAAGTGTAATATTAAGGTGCGTTTACTAATGGAAACAGCAAGGGATCCAAGGTTTTTTTCGTCAGTGCGTGGTTTTGTTTTACACACGTGGCGAGCGGAATTTATCGCGAGTCGAAAACCAAAATACGTTTGTGAACAGGTATGAGAGGATATGGCTGGAATGAGCGGCAAAACTCGCGCAATTGATTGTGAGCGAAATCCGTTCAATTAAACGAATTGAGCTCTACCGTGACATGATAGGGTGTCGTGAGTGAAAATGCAACACTTATTCTGGGGGACATTTTAGAAATAAGGTCTTCATATATATATATATAAATTTTTGTTCTGCTTAGAAAAACACCTTGTGTATTCAAAAAAATAAAATTTTCTTCTTTCACAGGAGCCTAATCCCCAACGTTAATTGTTCCCCTTGTTTAAAACTTTCATTTTTTCCTTTTTCTTTTTTTTCTTGTTTTCGGGGAAAAAATAATTAAATTAAAAAAATCCAAAAATTTAATTAAATAATTAAAAAAAAAAAATAAAAAAAAAAAAAATTAAACTCTTTTAAAAAAAAATAACCAACATAACAAATTCTCTAATTTTTTACCCTCCCCCCGCCCCCCCCCCCCACAAATACTTCCCCCCCCCCCTCCCCCCCACAAAAAAAAATCCCCCTCCAGACAACCCTCCCCCCCTTTCCCCCCCCCCCGGAAGATTTATTCTAGTGCGCTCTAGAATAGATCTTCCCCCCGGAAGATTTATTCTGGTGCGCTCTAGAATAGATCTTCCCCCCGAAGATTTATTCTGATTTACGCCAAATAGATCTTCCCCTCCAGATAGTCATTCCCCCGGAAATCTATTCTGGTTCAAACACCAAAAAATCTTCCCCCTCAAAAATCCATAAATTTCAAAAAATACGCGACAATTTGTTAAGGCAAATTTTAAAAACATAATTTTTAACACAGAAGGTTAAAACGTTACATTTAGAAAAAATAGTTTGTTTTTTGTGTTTTTATATAAATCAACTTTAGCTTTAATTGTTGTTAATTTAAAAAACAGTTGAGCATTGATATTAATAATTAATTATTATTTTTTTGGTTTTTGAAAAAAAAAACGTTTCATTAGTTCGTTTTTTGAGTATATAAAAAAAAGCCATAAAAAAAAACTGAATATTTTTTTAAGAAAATTAATATCGTAAAAGGCTTTTTTCTTTAAGTTTATCGATTTTTAATACAAAGTAAATAAAAAAAAACACCAGTTTAATTACTTTTCGATCAGTATTTGATTCATTATTTACCTTTCAGTTTTTTTCTTATAAAACATAAATATAGACAAAAATTGAAAAGAAAAATAAAAATTAATAGAGTATCCATAAGTTTTTATTTTTTTTTTATTAAAAGTCAATACGAAAACAAAAAAATCTTCTTCATTTCAGCAGTTAATTTAAATTAAACAGGTTTAAAGTTGTTATTCTTTTGGTTGTTTAGGTTGATTTTTAGGTTTTGCTTAGGCTTAGGAAAAAAGTTTTTTGTCTTTAATCAGGAAGTGATATTTTCCAGATAGAATGTATTTTTCTGCGCTACCAAATCTACGAGTTCTAACTTTTTTCAAAATGTCTTAATATTTAAACGGTTAATATTTTAATTAAGTTTTCTGCTAGTTTGTAGTTCACTTCAATTTAGCTTATAGGATCAAAATCCTATTTTAAGTAAAACATTCAAAAGTGTTAATTAAAAAGGCGGGTTTTTTTAATATTTCACATCTAATTATTAGAAAAATTATTTTTTATTACCAATTCTTTGATCGAAACCAGATAATTTTTATAAAGAAAAAGAGAAAGACGCAAAAAAAAAAAAATGTTGTTTTTAAATGCAAATAATTTTACAGATTTATAACAAGGGGGAAGATTTATTTAGAGTGAACACCAAAAAATCTTCCCTCTTGTAAAATTTTATGCAAATTTTTGTTATGCTTTAACACAGGGGGAAATAAAATTAAGGGGGAGATCTTTCTGGTGAACAGAATACAATCAACAAACCAGAATCCCATTACAATTTCCTCAGGGGAAGATGAAGGGGAAATCTATCTACACACATCTCTAGTATAAATCTGAAGACTTAAAATCATCAATTTTTAAAAAGTGTTTTTGACCATCGGTTTAAACTCATTCTCTAACTTTTCAAAAGCAAAAAAGAAATATTTAAAATAAAACAAAAAAAAAATTTTACAGTAAAAACGAGTTTTAAAAAACCATGATTCAGAACAGAAACTGCATTAAAACAATAACAATAAAATATACCAAAAAAAAAAAAAAAAAATAAAAAAAAAAAACTGAAAAACTTACCACAAATTATAGCCTAAAAATTTAAATAATCCAAATGTAATTTTAAAAAAAGTGTTGTAGTTATATACTTTTTATTTAAACATTTCAGGATAAAATTTAGTATGTTTTAAAAACTTTTTTTATTATAGCGTAAGCAAATAAAAAACAAACAAAAAAAATAAAAAGTTTACTATCTAAAAATAAAAGTGATAGGTATTTAAGCTGCTTTCATTCAAATGCAACTATAAGTTGTGTTTTAGTACGGCCTATCAAATTGAGATGCAAAGATTCAAATGAAACGAATTGTTAACGGGATTTTACATAGATTAATTCCCACTATTAAAACATCAGTTTTTTCATTAAAGATTTGCACATCTTTCGATATAGTATTGTTTGTCTGTTTTTTCTTTCATTTATTAAAGTCAAGCTCGCAATTAAGCTAATTAAAATTTGGTTAATTGAGCTTGAGATTAAGTCTGAGAATTGATTTTGGGCTTAAGCTTGAGATTAGTTCTTACAATAAAACCTATATTCAATTCTAATATTGGTATTGAACATTTCCAAGGATCTCAAAACATCTTTAGTTGAAACTAAAAAAATTTATTTTAAATTTTTTAAGCGAAATAGAACTGACAACTTCTCATGGCATTCCAGTATTGTTTTGTGTTAAGAAAAAAATATCATTTATAACTTTCAAGAAAGACTGGAGTGCGATTTTAAACATATTTTAATTAGTGTTGTAAAAACTTACTTTTACTAGTATACTTAATGTAATTTTTTTCTAATGATAGCCGCCATTTTTTTTCTAATTCATGAAAGTAGTTTGAACTTTTTTTCCCTAAATTTAGCTATTTTGCTTTTGCTCATAGAATTATTCCCTCCGTCTTAATTTCCTCAGGTTTTCTATCCTTTTTTTTCTTTTTTTTTCATCACAACATAAATTGGAGGATAATTGTGAATAAAAATTTAAAAAATATCAAAAACATAGCTATCTGAAAGACTTTAAAGTTATAAAGAGCGTTATTTAAGTCAGTTTTAAAACTTTTCTTGAATGATCTAAAGAATAATTATTGAATGGAGTAATGTCAGTGTAACCACCCTATTGCAAAAAAAATTCTTGAATAATTGCTTTCTTCAACAGCCATTTAAAGGGATACAGGGTGTCAGGTTAAACTTTAAAAAATATTGGCTTGAAATTTTTTAATGTATAATTTTAATATATAAAGAGTTTTGTTTTTTTCTTAATTTTCTAACTATCAGTCTTGTTCATAACATAACAACTTGATTATAAAAAACCTTAGTGAATTTATTGCACTTTTTACAAAATGTTTATTTCTTTTTGTATAGTTCAAATATAGTTAAGGTGACATGGATTATACGCTTAAAATTATTTCTAAGTTTAATTGAATGTTCTAAATTAGTATGTCATCTCATTTTTTTTCTGATTTAAGTGTTTAAGAATTATATGAGATATATAAACACCTAGGTTACGCACCAATTCTGTAGTTGCAAGTACATTATTACAAAGTTTATGTTTACAAATTAACTCTTTGTTATGATTTTGAATATGAAAAACTTCACATTTATGATCAGATAATTGCAATTGCCAGTCTTTTGACCAGCTGTATACTCTATCTAAATCTTCTTGAAGTCTTAAGGTTTGAATGTGGTAATCTTTAAATGAAAATTTTGCAAACAACTTTATATCATCTGCAAAGAGTCTAATTTGTGAGTACTTAAGACAATCAACAATATCATTAATATAAATAAGAAAAAGAAATGGACTCAAAACAGAACCCTGAGGAACTGAACTTTTCACAGAAAATGATTTGGGTACTGAGTCATTAATTACTTTAATTTCCCGCCCAACTAAAAATTCTTTTATCCATCTTAAAAATTTACCAGAAACACGATATTTTTCTAGCTTATATAACAATTTTTAATGTGACACGGTGTCAAAGGCATTGGCAAAATATAAGTAAATGACATCAATTAGAAGTTTATCTTTTGGTGCCTGCGTCTACTTATTAAAAGTTTCCAACAGCTGTGTTATTGTGGAACTTTTTGCCTTAAATCCATGTTGAAACCTTGACAAAATAATATGGAAAAAGACAAGAAGTTCTTCTTCGACAAGCTGTTTCATTAGTTTACAAGAAAAAGATGTAAGTGAAATTGGACGGTAATTTTCTTTTAGGCTTTTGGTGCCTTTTTTAAACAATAAATTTAATAAAGCTATTTTCCAATTAAGTGGTAATTCTCTAAAATCAAAAGACATCTGAAAGATTATTGCCAAAGGTTCAGCAACAACTTTAGCCAAGCGTTTTAAAAAGTAAGCTGGAAAACAGTCAGGTGTTCGAGACAATTTGTTTGGGAGCCTTTTTAGGGCTTTAAATACTTTTTTGGGGTAATTACCATGTTGTCCAACTTCCCAATATTTTTATCAGATTGACTATTGTTTTTCTCCAATTTATAGAGCTCTTTCTCATTTTTTTAACTCATCTTGTGACATGTTTAGCTTTGTTTTTGCACGTTTTTGCCTTTTTTTTACAATAGCTAATAGTATTTTCTCTAATAAGTTGTTTTAAGCTATCTCAAGCTTAGGCCCAATCAATTCTCAGACTTAATCTCAAGCTCAGATTAACCAAAGTTATAATTAGTTAATTGCGATCTTGACTTTATAATGGAAAAACAGCAATCTATATCGAAGGATTCTCTTATGAAAATGTTTTTATAGTGGATAATCTATTAAATCCCGTAAATCGTTCATTTGATCTTTGCATACATAGCAATTATGATAGGCCGTACTACACCTTATATGTTTTATTTTTGACGCTTTAACTATAGTTTTATTTTTACAGCTATAAACTTTGTTATATATTTTTCTTTTGGTTTTACTTGTCCAAAAATACCCCCCCCCTCGGCCCCTTCATCTATCTGTATTGCTTAAAACGCTACTAAAATAAAAAAAAGTTTTTAAAACATACTAAATTTTATCCTGAAATGTTTAAATAAAAAGTATATAACTACAACACTTTTTTTAAAATTACATTTTGGATGCTATTTAAAATATTTTAAAAGGCCTATACACCATTAAGTCGTGCGATAAGTTTTTTACAGTTTTATTTTATCTTTTTTTTAATTTTTTTTTATTTTAAAGGGTATATATTTAAAAAAATTGTTAAAATTGTTTTAGGGTCTTCTAGTTCTGGGAATCATCCGTTTTATTTAAACTCTTTTTTAACTGTAACAATTTTAATTTTTTTGTGTTTAGTTTCCAAAAATATCTTCATTTTTTGCTTTAATGAAAAAAACGTGTAGAGGAATTGGAGTTTAAAACACGATGGTCAAAAACCACTTATTTCAGCAATTGTTTTTGTCTTTTTGATCTTCTAGCCCACAATAGTTGCTTCCCCCTTACAATCTTCCCCTCGAGAGGGGTAGTTTTTTATGTTCTGGTTTTATATTTAGTATTCTTGTTCACCCAGACGTCTTCCCCCTCAATATTTATTTCCCCCTGTGTTAAAGGCATACAGCAAATTTTATTTGGGTCTCTCTAGAAAAAAAAAAAAAAAAATATCTTCCCCCTGTTTATCTGTAAATTATTGCAAAACCTCTTTTTTTTGTTTTTTGCTCATTTCTCTTTTTCTTTTATAAATCAAAAATACTCGTTTCTATCAAGATTATAACACAAAATAATTTTTATTTTATTCAACATTTGAGATAATTCAATATTAAAAACCCCCTTTTTATCTTTTATTTTTTAGTTTCTATATAAGGGGACCCTAAGCAACCTAGCAGAAAACTTAAATAATATTCGTTTAAATATTAGGCATTTTAAAGTTAGAGACTGAGGAAGGTTTGGTTTGGGCAAATCATTCTTTCTCGGAAATTCCTCCTATTAACAAATTTTATTCCTACCTAGCAACCTATCACCTAAACACAAAAATAACAACTTACCTTTTAATGTTTAATTATCTACTGAGTTTTTTTGTTTTCGTATTTCTTTTAAATAAAAAAAAATAATTATGGATACTCATATCTAATTTTTATTTTCTCATTTCAATTTTTGTCTTATATTTTATGTTTTATAAGAAACAAAAAAAATATAATCAATAATAGTATTTTAACTGTGTTATTTTTTTATTATACTTTGTATTTAAATTTGCCTAACATTTTCTATCATTTTTTTGTTTTGTTTCTTATTTCTAAGGAATTATTTCGTTAAACCCTCCCATCTATTTAGCGCCTAATTCGGGAGATCTATTATTTGAAGACCTTATTTCTAAAATGTCCCCCAGAATAAGTGATGCATTTTCACTCACGACACCCTATCATGTCACGGTAGAGCTCAATTCGTTTAATTGAACGGATTTCGCTCACAATCAATTGCGCGAGTTTTGCCGCTCATTCCAGCCATATCCTCTCATACCTGTTCACAAACGTATTTTGGTTTTCGACTCGCGATAAATTCCGCTCGCCACGTGTGTAAAACAAAACCACGCACTGACGAAAAAAACCTTGGATCCCTTGCTGTTTCCATTAGTAAACGCACCTTAATATTACACTTCAAATATTGGGCGGAAAACATGTTTTTTTGAAACCCAAAAAACTCAGAATTTAACATGATTGCACCTTATTTATTAAAGCTGTTTTAATGAATATGCCAAAAGTATCGACAGGAGCTAAATTACGGTTTTTACTAAGTATAAAAATACTAAATTTCGTAGAAAACCACTGCAAAAAGTGGAATATAAAATACTAAACGTAACACGTATAAAAATATTGAGTAACTGTAAAAGTAAAATTGGCTAAAATACTAAATTTTGTTGAAAACGACCGCGAAAACTGGAATATAAAACACTACAAGTTTAAAAAATAAAGCAATTTTACTTTATATTTTAATTCTCAAAACGAGCTCTCAGTAGATTTTAGGCTCTAAGGTTGTTCGCGAGTTAAGCTATTACTATATAAATATATTTATGCTACTTTAAATAGAGATTTTGTATTTTAAAAAGGAAGTCGCTTGTTCGAATATCGTGGGGTAGTTGTTTTTATTTAGTTTTGGCAGCAAAAAAACTAAAATAATTAAATTTGAACGTAATGATAAAAAATTTTAACGTTTTTGATTTTTTTTATAAAAAAGTTAATTTACTGATAAAAAATGAAAATAAAAACATATGCCATTGTTCAAACTGATTTTTATGTGTTTTTTTGCTTTCCGCACGAATAGATTTAACATAATGAGGCAATATAATAAATAATAGTTTTTTCTTTTTTTAATTTCGAACAAGTTTCCTAATATTTAAATATTTTTAATCTTATTTAATCTTAAAATATGTTTTAAGTTATTCTGTCCACATTTTAAGATTATTTTTATTGTATTTTTCTTAATAAGATTTAAACAATCTTAGTCTACAAAAAATTTCCAACATAATATTATTTACTATTTCTTTAATGTGTATATTTTTTCGCTGGATGGGATCTATGTTCAGAGTATGGACGAGAAGTTAAAATTCAATAACTTGCTTGTACAGCTAAAATAGTGTATAAAACTATGAAATTTTGTTAAAAATGACTAATAAAAATAGAATATAAAACGCTTAATGCGAAGGTTTTGCATTTTGATGCAACACATAATATTTATCCCAATAATTTTATTTCGAAAAATAATTATTTTTAAGTTCATATTGCTAAATTATTTGTAATTTAAACTGCTGCAAAAGCTGTAAATTTGTTCCAAATTAAAAAAAACTTCTTAATCTTTTTATTGTCATAATATAAAGAAGCGAAGCTCCAGAGCTTCGGGACTAGCTCCGTAAGCTCCGCTTTAATCCGCCGGAACTCCAAAGCTTGGTATTAAAAGAGAATGTGCATCGTGTATGTGTATATAAGAGTAGAAGCAATCATTCATATCATTTTTTTACCATGATTTTTTTAGAGCAGTTTTCTTCCTGAAAAAAGAGACGCCTAGCTGAATACAGACTTAACTATAATTTAAACTTCAATACATTTATAATTAAATTTATAACCGATGTTACATGGGTAAATTCATTTAGTAACTTGAAAATTTTATTTAATTCCCTTTTTTCCTCTCTTCTTTCATAGCTGGAAAATATTACTGTTTTTTTTTTAAATTTTAAAGTTCCACCTTTTGTGTAAATATCATCAGTTTAAACTGTTGTTAATTTTCAAAGCACTTAAACTCGAAAATTCCAGTCAGAACGACTGAAACACATAATAACATAAATTAATGGAGTAGTAGTTAACTTTTTAAAGCAAAGTGTATGTTTTTGCAAACTTATTGCAAAATTACAATTAATTTTATGTAACAAATTCTAAATTTGTTTTTATATGTTTTTTTATACATACTCAGTTAATTTTAAAATAGTGTTTTTGAAGAAAAAAAACGCAAAAAAACATCAGGCAAATTTATTTGTAATTGATTTTGTATAGTTTCTTGTTGGTTTGGATCATATTTTTGTATAAGCATTGAAAAAAACACATTTTTGTGCTAAAACTCAAGTAAAACTATTATTTTGCCATTTTATATGTTATAATACTGTTTCACTTTATTGTTTATTAAATTTTTGGTTTTGATTTTATTCTCGAAGCAAAAATTTGCGGAATAATTATGAACAAATCCCTTTGATGTTGTTGAAAAATCGTTTTCTTTGATAGTTCAGTACATAAAATTTTAAACCGTACAAAATATTTTTAATTTTCGTGTTAAACGTTTTTCTCTATAGCATAAATTTTGATAAATAAACTAGTGGATTTACTTTAAAAAATATTAGGTTACAAAGCAAGGTTATTTTGCATCAAATTAACTCTTTAGTTTTTCTGGCTCCCAAACAAAAGAGGGAGTGAAGTGAGTCTCAGACTCACGCTGTGAAAATTGACGTCTGCCCAAAGGATCAGAGCAACACACACCCTTTGATCTAAGCTATTCAATGGGCTGACTAGACCACAGCAAAATGAGTCCTTGTTACAATGAAATCAACCTAAATGTGACTCATTATAATTATTATTGCCTATTTTCTGTACCTGAAAAAATCCACCTGTGATTTGTGTTGGGCTTCAACGACAAAATTTGGGTGGGAATGAAACCAACAAATTTTAATGCAGAATTATTCTTTTAAAAACTTCAATCCTAAAACTAATTTAAAAAAAGTGAAACTGTCAAAAAATGACTAAAATTAATTAATTAATTAATTAATAAAATTAAAATTAAAAAAAAACCATCTGAGAATAAATTGAGTTTTTAAAAAAGATTTATGTAAATTTGGGCTCCCTTTCCCTGACCCTCTTTTTCGTTTTCTATTATATAGTTTTGTAAAAGAAAAATGTTTTTTTTTAAGTTATAATAAGTATTTATTGGCTATTACAATACATCTAAAACACACCCAGAAAATTTAAATATACATCTTAAAAACAAAATATGTTAAACAAGCATAGTAATAAAGCATAAAGCATTTTTTTCAAATAATAAGACATAGTCGTACAATAGGCGTTTAAACAAAAGGCTGTTATATAAAACAACAAACTGAAATATAAATTATAAAAATATAACACTTATATAACAATATTATGTCAATGTAAAAAAACAACAAACTAAATTTGGTACCCAAAAATTGATCTTTAATGGTTTAGAATTTTTTATTCAAGAAAACCTATCAAACACGAAGCTTTTTATGTTAAAAAATATTTTTAGGTTCTTCCTTTTTCAAAAAAGGTGTTTTTTTTAATTCATTTTAAATATTTTTTTAAAATTTTTTTTTATAAAACAGTACAATTTTTTTAAAGTCAAAAATATTCCTAAAAAACAAAACAAGAACGCATCAAACCAAAGTTTAAAATATTTGTTGTATGAACAGTTTAAATATTAAAACTCCGCTTCATCTGAGTCTGTGTCTTCACTATTAATCAAATCCGTTTGTTTTAAAACACAGTAAAATTTACATGGCGATGAAGTTACAGAATTTAGTAGATAAAAAACATCATCGATTTTTGCTTTTTTAAGTGATAAAAAATTTTTGTAGGCAAATGGTGATTTTTCAAACGCTGAAACAATATCGTAAGATTTTACTTCCTTTTTGAAAAAATTAAAATGAGTTGTATATTCACCTAGCATACTATTTCGAATTTTGGCGCCATTTGAAGAAAAAAAACTCCACGAATATCCTGAAATGGGGTGTTTGTTACTTTCAGCAGATGATTTATGGATTTTTTGAAATCCTTTACTCGGATAACAGTTCTTTCATCTGCTTCCAAATTATCGGTAACTGGATGTTCGAGGTAAACAATTTGAAAAGGCGCTGGTTTGAATTGCGCGTTTGAAATTAAATTTATCCATTCAGAAGGATTTATCACTGTTTCTTTTTTACGTCTTTTTTTTTCAATGCGTGCAAAATCTGTATCACAATCCAAATACGAATGGCCGGGTATTGGAAAATTTATATAAACCGCACTGAAACGTTTTTTAGCGAGATATTGCAAATATGCGAAAACATATCGATTTTTATTTTGTCCGGGACAGTTATCTGCAAACAAATGCAAAATTTTTGTGGTATTATTAATGCAATTGTTTAAGTAATAATCCAGAGATGTTATTACCTCGTTGGAACCCTTTAAACAAAAATGTTGGGCATAAACAAACATAGTTCCTATACCGCTAACCATATTGTGTATACAAAAATTGTGGAGCCAAAGTTGGCGCTTATAATACTCTGGACCAGAGTTGGTATGTGGAAGAGGTAAGTTTTTTTCAAAGTCAAAGCACAAAGCAATTTGCGACTCGTCTTTGCGACAGAGTTCTTTTACTTTTTGTTTTTGAGTGGTCCAAGCATCCCCCCTTCTAACGTGCAGCTCAAAATTTTTCTGTAATTTTCCAAGAGTCTCGGAATTTTTTTCTGCTTGGATTTGAACAGCAAACGTATCGCACGTAGCACATTTGTCAGTACGCCAAAAACCAAAAGAAATGTTAAATTCTGTATTGAATATTTTTGAATAAGTGGCATATGATACGGACGCTTCTTCTTTCACAGGTGTCGTATGCAGTGGTTAATTCATATAGTTAAAAAATTTGTGAAAAAACACTTTTTATTAGCTAAATATTATAAGAAACAACCGATCGAAAATTATTATGAAATAAACCCATAAAAAGCCGCTTATGTATTGGCGGTTAATCTAAACAAAATGATGCCTACTGAAAAAAAAATAATTCCGTATTTTCAAATTCAACAAATTTTGTATTTGGATTTTAAAAAAAGTGATCAGTTTTTCTTAACACTTTATTTTTGACCGCAACAGACTTTTTTTGCCAACAGTAAAAAAAATTCAATATGGTATTAAAAAATATTAAAAAACACGCTCAAAGGTGCCGTATACTAATTCATGATGTATTTTTTATTGCTGTTTAAGTAATACTAATCGATTCTAATCGAATCTATTTGGTCGGTTCAATTCTAAAATGCATTAAATGAATAAAGCCATTTTAAAAACACCATATTCCGAAAATGTTGTTTGGTTTATGGTGTAATTTAGAATATATAAGTACAAAATATAAAATTTTAAAAAGTGAAATGTCTTTTTATATGTGTTTCATTTTTTAAAAGCAAAACATAAATGTTGCTATCTAATAATACCAGAATACAGACCTAATAATACCAGAATAACAGCAAACACAGAAACACCAATAATACCGTTTGTTTAAAGTAAATACTTTTTT
Organism: Microlaimidae sp. YZB2_3; assembly: GCA_030248175.1. NCBI lineage: Eukaryota > Metazoa > Nematoda > Chromadorea > Desmodorida > Microlaimidae > Microlaimidae sp. YZB2_3. The sequence continues at coordinate 53,946 of JASAMX010016448.1, forward strand.
CTGCACCAATTTTCAAATAAAGAGCATTTCTGTTAAAAGAATATTAATACAACTTAAATATTAAAATTAAAATATTGATTTTAACCAGTAGTATTTGTTGTAAATAAGTCGTTAAAATTGGTGTTTTTTAATTTTTTCACCAGTGTGACTTGATACATTGATGTTAGAATTAAATAAGTATACTGCACCTTTAGGGTAACTGACTTAATTTCGGCCACGCCTTAATTTCGGCCACCAATTTAGGGTGTTAGAAAATTGGCTTATTTTTAAAACACAAAAGAACTAGCACAGAAGTAACTGGATTAATGTTGAATAAAGTGTTTTTGCAAAAGTTTTTTATTTTTGTTATTCTACATTGTCAACATTTTCATACAAAAAGTGAATTTTTTGTGATTTTCCTAATTTTTGCTTTGTGTTTAAACTGCATCAAATTTAGAACGAAGCAATATATAACCTTAAAATATCTTCTATTTAAGGCTCAAAGTTGTTTATTTTGATGTTTTGATATTTTCTTCAAAATCATTTTGCAGTGTGTTTAACTAACTGCGCATTTTAAGATTCCGTTAATTTCGTCCACCTGAAAATTTAGGTGAAAAAACTTGCCGTTTTTTGCGGTTTTTAAATATCGTTGTACTACCGTATTTATAAAGAATTTTTTTTGCTCGTTTGACTTTGTTTTGACGTTTTTAAAGCCAAAAATAAAAATTGAACAAAAAATACAAATTATCAAAACTTGTTTTTTTAAGGTTTTGACATAATTATTTAAAGTCTTGCTAATAACTATTAAAGTTCGTAAACGGGAAAAATTAAGTTATATGTACCGAGAACAATACCTAAGGGTAAATTTGCAACCTTTAGAAATTTTTATTGTTCGTTTAAGCAATAGTTATAGCCAGTTTTTTGTAGGTGGCCGAAATAAATGGCACGCGCCTTAACTTCGGCCACTTTAAAAAAAAAGTTTAAAACTTTACTGATTTTTAAGTGTAACAGAAATATTCAAATTTTGCACTGGAATAACATTTTGTTTCTCAAAAATCAAAGTTTATTTATGACTTTTCACCCAATAGTGTGTTTTTTTTATAAGTTGAATTATGACCATTCATAATAAATATGCCATATAAACAAAATACTGCAAAACCCTTAACAAAAGCAGAGCCACTAATATCCCTTGTTATCTCAGCAGGAGTTTGCTTGTTTAGGTCTCTTTTTGATGGCCAGCTGGCAAAACGAAAATCAAAACTCGTGAAGGCGAAGGGTACACTAAAGAAATTTCTTTGCATGATTCTCTGAGATAATTTATGAGGGCTACACATCGATTCCGGAATATTTTTCCTACTTGTATCTTAATCAATACTGACAGAAAATAACTTTTTGCCAAAACAAACATTTAAATTTTAAAAAATTACATGCTTAAAAATATGTGAAATTAATTGATTTTTTTATTTTTATTTAAAAGTTTATAATATAAGTGTTTTGCATTAAATTTTGTTTTTTCCCTTTGCGTTAAAAAAATTAATATTTTATAGTAAACGCACATTAAGAAAAAACCACCTGCAACAGGTGGTTTTTTTTGTGTCATAACACGGGTTATTTGTTAAACAAGAGCATTTAAACATTGTTTTTTTAATATTACCATAAAGCAGTTTTTCCAATAAAACTTTAAACGCTAACTGTAGGGTTGCTGACTTTATTTCCGCCACCTTTTTTACTTTTTGGATTTAGTTTTGGATATAGGATTTGGTCTAAAAGTCAAACGACAACTATTTTTGTTATTCCAATGCAAAATTTAAAAATTTATGTTACACTTAAAAATCAGTGGAGATTTAACTTTTTTTTTAATAGTGGCCGAAGTTAAGGCGCGCCCCATTAACTTCAGCCACCTAGAAAAAAACTGGCTATAACTATTGCTAAACCGAACGATAAATATTTTTAAAGGTTGAAAATTTATCCTTGGGTATTTTTCTTAGTACATATAACTTAATTTTTTCCCGTTTACAAACTTTTATAGCTATTAGAAAGACTTTAAATAATTATGTCCAAACCTTAAAAAACACAACAACAAACAACTCCACCCGCACACATGAAGGTGCAAATCGTAATAAACAGGTTCTTTCGGTTGAATTTTAAGGTGGCCGAAATTAACGGAATCTTAAAATGCGCATTTAGTTAAACGCGTTGCAAAGTGATTTTAAAGAAGCTTTTTTAAACACAAATCATAAAATAAAACAAGTACAGCATACGGTACCTTTAACGAACATTCGATGCATTTCGGCAATTGAAACATCCGGTCGTAAATATTTCTGCTGAGTTTTGTTTTGAGAATTTATTCGAGAATATATTCTATTTTTATTAGTCATTTTTAACAAAATTTCATAGTTTTATACACTATTTTAGCTGTACAAGCAAGTTATTGAATTTTAACTTCTCGTCCATACTCTGAACATAGATCCCATCCCGCGAAAAAATATACACATTAAAGAAATAGTAAATAATATTATGTTGGAAATTTTTTGTAGACTAAGATTGTTTAAATCTTATTAAGAAAAATACAATAAAAATAATCTTAAAATGTGGACAGAATAACTTAAAACATATTTTAAGATTAAATAAGATTAAAAATATTTAAATATTAGGAAACTTGTTCGAAATTAAAGAAAGAAACAAACTATTATTTATTATATTGCCTCATTATGTTAAATCTATTCGTGCGGAAAGCAAAAAAACATACATAAAAATCAGTTTGAACAATGGCATATGTTTTTATTTTCATTTTTTATCAGTAAATTAACTTTCTTATAAAAAAAATCAAAAACGTTAAAATTTTTTATTACGTTCAAATTTAATTATTTTAGTTTTTTTGCTGCCAAAACTAAATAAAAACAACTACCCCACTATATTCGAACAAGCGACTTCCTTTTTAAAATACAAAATCTCTATTTAAAGTAGCATAAAATATATTTATATAGTAATAGCTTAACTCGCGAACAACCTTAGAGCCTAAAATCTACTGAGAGCTCGTTTTGAGAATTAAAATATAAAGTAAAATTGCTTTATTTTTTAAACTTGTAGTGTTTTATATTCCAGTTTTCGCGGTCGTTTTCAACAAAATTTAGTATTTTAGCCAATTTTACTTTTACAGTTACTCAATATTTTTATACGTGTTACGTTTAGTATTTTATATTCCACTTTTTGCAGTGGTTTTCTACGAAATTTAGTATTTTTATACTTAGTAAAAACCGTAATTTAGCTCCTGTCGATACTTTTGGAATATTCATTAAAACAGCTTTAATAAATAAGGTGCAATCATGTTAAATTCTGAGTTTTTTGGGTTTCAAAAAAACATGTTTTCCGCCCAATATTTGAAGTGTAATATTAAGGTTCGTTTACTAATGGAAACAGCAAGGGATCCAAGGTTTTTTTCGTCAGTGCGTGGATTTGTTTTACACACGTGGCGAGCGGAATTTATCGCGAGTCGAAAACCAAAATACGTTTGTGAACAGGTATGAGAGGATATGGCTGGAATGAGCGGCAAAACTCGCGCAATTGATTGTGAGCGAAATCCGTTCAATTAAACGAATTGAGCTCTACCGTGAC
>JASAMX010016450.1:0-59549 GCA_030248175.1 Microlaimidae sp. YZB2_3
TGGTATTTACAGCTGGTTTACTCATGTAAAATTTAATTCACTTTGAGAGAAATTTATATGAATTAAATTTTATTATTAGTTAAAAAACGCAAACTAAAGCTTTTACACGTATTGTTTTTATTCGGTTTTGTTTTTCTAAAAATTTCACAAAATCTGTTATTAATTTAGAGGTTTTAAAGCTACTTTTTTCAGTCTTTTCTGGCATTTATTTTTTTGACTTATGTAGCTTTATACTATTCCATTTAATATAAGGCTTTTTTTTCGAAACTTTGTTTCGTCTTTTGCTAGAATCACTAGTTTAAATCAATATGTAATTTTTCAAAAAAAAACAAAACAAAAACAAACACCCAATTCTCATTAACTTATAAACATATAACTTACACATAAAATTCAACCAAAATTTTTGGTTTAATTTTGTTTGTAATAATTTTTAATAATAATAGCTACAATAATTGATTCATCGACGATATACATTTTTTTAATAAATAAATTAAATAGGCTGACTTGATTTCGGTCACCTTTTTTATTTTTTTGGATAAGTTTTTTTGGTTTTTCTAATCGACCCAAAATTTGATCTAAAAATCAAACGATAGCTATTTTTGTTATTCCAGTGCAAAATTTTAAAATTTCTGTTACACTTTATGATCAGTGGAGGTTTAAAGTTGTTTTATAGTGGCCGAAATTAAGGCGCGAGCCATTAACTTCGGCCACCTAGAAAAAACTACCTATAACTACTGGCAAAACGAACAATAAAATTTTTAAAGGTTGCAAGTTTATCTTTAGGTATTGTTCTTGGTACATATAACTCAATTTTTTCTCGTTTGCAAACTTTATTAGTTATTAGCAAGACTTTACATAATTATGTTAAAACCTTAAAAAAACCAGTTTTCATAATTTGTATTTTTTGTTCAATTTTTACTTTTGGCTTAAAAAACGTCAAAAAAGTCAAACAAGCAAACAAAAATCCTTATAAATACGGTAGTACGATGATATTTAAAAACAGCAAAAAACGGCAGGTTTTTTCACCTAAATATTAAGGTGGCCGAAATTAACGGAATCCTAAATGCGCAGTTAGTTTTTTTTTTTTTTTTAAAGCTGAAGCGGGCCGGCCATGGATATTCCATATTACCGCCTACCACCCTATATCAGCACTGTTGTTGATGTAGAATGTTAGTCAAAGGCCCCACCCCTATCAGAGGATTTTAGGGATTAGATGTGAGGTTATATTTAATAATACAGAGAGAACAATAAAAATTTATTTTACCTATCTCACATCTACATTCCCTAGGCCTACGTTTGGTCGGTTTGTTACGTGGTGGGAGGAAGGCTTATCTTTTGGTTGCACAATAGTGTATGTAAAGATAAACCTACTCCTCCGGTTGTGGGCTAGGCCGCAATGGCCACACGGTAAGGACCTAAGCCCCCTCAGCGCGGCAAGCCGCTACGCCACAACACGTAACGTGGCAATTACCTCGCCATTAAACGCATTGCAAAGTGATTTTGAAGAAAATATCAAAACATAAAAATTAACAACTTTGAGCGATAAATAGAAGATATTTTAAGGTTATATATTACTTCCTTCTAAATTTGATGCAGTTTAAACACAAAGCAAAAATTAAGAAAATCACAAAAAATTCACTTTCTGTATGAAAATGTTGATAATGTAGAATAACAAAAATAAAAATTTTTGCAAAAACACTTTATTCAACATTAATCCAGTTACTTTTGTGCTAGTTCTTTTGTGTTTTAAAAATAAGCCAATTTTCTAAAACCCCAAACTGGTGGCCGAAATCAAGCCAGATACCCTACTATTATAGATATTAATTATGGTGTTAAAATGTATTTAAAGTTTCATTTTTTTAATAATAACGCAGTTTAAAAGTTCTAAGCACTAAAAACAAAAAGACTATCTCGTTTATTTTAGCGCCATAATAGTTTAAAACATGTCTATACTATGTTCATCTTTAAAATATATAAAACTTCAAACAAAAATCCACATAAGTATAACAAATTTTACATAATAAAGAACTCAGAATGATTTTTGCAGATCGTTAGCAGCTGCCACCTTTTAAAGGATTACTTCGTCGTCATTACAGCAAAATGAGCGACAGCTCATAGTCATTAGAAAACACACATGAATGTAATTTGTTCTGTATTTAATAGGCTGCTATTTTAAATTTATAATAAGTCACAATCGCATATTTTATACGAATTGTGGCTCATTCTCCTGTAATAATGACGACTTTCACAATTCAAACTCCTGTATCACTCGAAGCATAGATGGACAGGGGAGGGGGTTTGGGGGTTATACCCCTCTAAAATCTCAAAATTGCCGACACTACCCCCCACTAAAATTTGGGGGTACGCCGGACACCCCTCTAATCTTTCGAGGGTTCAAGTACTCAAAATGCTAAAAATGCCCCAAAAAATTTTTGGGACACTCCCCCATAAATTTGGGGCGTCGTGTATACCTGCCCCCAAAATTCAAGAGGCTGCCCACCTATAGCCTGGAACAAACAACTCGTTTAACACTTGACCGATCCTTTTGAAATTTGAAATGTTGTAGCCTTGATGTAAAGAAACCCACTCAAATATCAAATTTGAAGTAGATAGGTTTTGTACTAAACGAGTAGTCCGTTCTGAGTGATATATTAATTAGATTGATGAGAGTGCTCCTTTAACTGATATTCTTTAGAAAATTTTAAAAATTGATACATTATTTGATTTTATTTGAACCCCCAGAAGATTTTTATAGATATTTATATAATAAATTTTTACATAAAAAATCAGCCTCAAATCAATTCAAAAATTTATTTTTTACAATTTTTAATGAAGACAAAAAAAATATTATAGGAATGATAAAACTGGGTTATTTTAAACATTTCAAGTTTCACATAGAAAAAACCCCAATAGTGGGGCGGAAAAAGGCATCAGCAAAATAAATAAAACGTAACATGTTGCAGCAATTACAACTATATAATTTTAATCACAATATTATAAAATATAGTGACTTAATTACTTAAAAGAAACATCAAACACAATAAATTATAATTGGAATTAAATCTGATAGCTCGTCATACCAAATTATGTTACAACAAAAATAATTGATAACATGGGAAAAAACTTTATTTAAATAAATAAAGTTTTTACCAACAAAAAATCAACAAAGTCAACAAAAATATGTGCATTAGAAAAACTTATATCTCTTTAATAGAAGTATACAATTAAAAAGGTTAAGGTTAAAAAATCAACTATTAAAATATACTATGCAATTATACCAGCGGCATATTGGGTTTGATTAGTTTGAACTAACTTTTATAGTTTAATATATATATTTTTAAGAATAAAGATTCGTCAGGTTCACCTCTGGAAGGCAAAAAACTTTTTCACGAGTACGATAGAATCTGTCGGGTTTTATGAAGGGGGGGCATCGACACCGGGTGGCTAATTCCAAACCCCCCCCCCCCAAAAAAAAAAAAAAACCCATCCATGTCACTAGTCAGTCACACACAAGGATGAACAAGGGGGGTAGGGTGGGGTCCATCCCCTAGCCTCGAAATTTTGCCCTCCTCCTAGAAAAAAATCCAGGGGCTCTCCCTTCCCCCAAATTTTCGAATTTTTTACCCCTGACCTCTCTCTAGATTTTAAAATCTCACCCCCTCCCCTTTCGAGAAAATTGTAAGTACTTTTTTTATACTAAATTTTCTTCCAAAAACGTGAATTTTTAACACAAATTCATGTTTTTACACCCTTTTTATACCAGAATATCGCTTTTTATTTAATAAAATATAGTGTTATCTTATAAAAAAACTATTATTAAACCTTTAATGGTTTAAAGTATTTTGCTTTGGACATTCGACCCCACCTGACCATAGGTGAGCACGGTCGGGGAAGCTAGGGGGGGTGGTTACCCGGGGTAAATCGAATTCTCAATTCTAGGAGGGGGTCCCAGAGGGGTTCGGACCCCCCTAGCTTTTTAGGGGGGGGGGTCGACCCGGGGTGCGAAATTTTGAAATCTAGAGAGGGGTCAGGTGGGGTCCGGTGTCCAAAGCAAAACAGTTTTAAACCATAATAACTTTAATAATTGTTCTTTTTATAGGATAATACTACATTTTATTGAATAAAAAGCCATATTCATGTATAAAAAGGGTGTAAAAGCATGAATATGTGATGAAAATTCACGTTTTTGGAAGAAAATTTAGTATAAAAAAGGTACCTAAAATTTTCCCGAGGGGAGGGGGGGGAGTCATATTTAAAAATCTAGAGGGGGGTCAGGGGTAAAAAATTTGGAAATTTGTGGGGGGGGCCCTAGATTTCTAGATTTTGGTCTAGGGGGGGCCCCAAAATTTCGAGGCTAGGTGGGGGGTGGACCCCACCCTACCCCCCCTTTCTCACTATGCACCTGACCCCCTCTAGGTTTCAAAATCTTTCACCCCGGGTTGACTCCCCCTAGAAAGCTAGGGGAAGTTCGACTCCCCCTAGGACCCCCCGCCTAGATTTTGAAATGTCATTTACCCGGGGTAAAAACACCCCCCCGCTTCGGTGACCATGTTCATCTATGGTCACACAAGTGACAAATCACTCAATTTTTTTCTTCTGCACATCATTTTCATCGTTTAATCATTTAATAAACACACAAACCCATTTGTTTAATATTATAGAGAGATGTACATCCAAGGCCGAAAGTATTTTATTATAACAGAAACAGACTTGAGCGTTTTTAAAATTAAAGTCTTTTTACAAAGCCATTGCATTTCGAATTTGAAGCACTGTATTTCCAGGCCCCTATCGATCATCCCGCTAAAACAGGAGAAGAATTTTTAGAATTTCATCTAGTAAAAAACGAATTAAATATACACATGTGTGAATTTAGACACGATTTAAATCTTGGGGCAAAGCCAAAGCTAATATAAAAGCTGAACAATATCTCTAAAATAAAAGTATTTTGAGTAGACCACTCTATTCAAAGCTTGAGTTTTAACCTAAAATCAGGCCAAAAATTATTAAAACCTGATTTTTACAGTGGCCCGGTTTCTTGCGGAGTGAAAAAGAATGAAAAAAAAAATCAATATTCTAAAATATTATCGTTAAAAAATGAATAAATTGTAAGAAACCCGAATTTTTTTAATAGGATAACAGACCTGTGCACGGTCTGGAAATACCCCCCGTTTTATTGGAGGATTTGTCCCCCCCGCCAAAAAATGAAAAAGTACCCTAAAATTATGACGCCATTTTTGACCTATGATGACGCCATCATCGCGAATTTTTTGCAGTTTTTAGCCTATTTCAATGTATTTTAAGCCATTTTAGACCTGTTTTTACCTTATTTTCGCTTTTTTGTCTCTTTTTTCCCTTTTCCCTTCTCTTTTTCTCTTTTTTTCTCTTTTTTTTTCTCTTTTTTTTCTTTCCCCCTGCTTGCCCCCCCCGTTTCAAAAAAGTTGCCCCACCCATTTTGGAATTGTTCCCCCCCGTTTTAACCCCGGGGGGGCAGTGCACAGGTCTGGGATAATCTAAAGCGAAGCCAGGGCAGCCCCCTCTGGATTGTTTTTTTTTGGGGAGGGCAAAATTTTGAAACCAGGGGGTGGATCTTACCCTACATCATCCCTTTTTTAATTATGATTGTTTTATTTTTCATTTGACTTCGACTTTAATACCAAATTTCAAACTTTTGAAATTCATTACAGCAACAGTCTGCATTGCCAGATCACGACACTCCGCTTACTTTTTTCTCTTAAAATCCGATTCCAATGCGCCAAGTCCTGTCAGCAGTTGTTAACGGCGCAACTGGTTGCAGCCCCGGTGGATTTACGGAAATCAACCACGAACCCCTTGGCTATTAGAACGGATCGAGAGCGGATCATTACCGTGTAGCGACCCACCCAGCCGAATTCCCACTGCTCGCAGCACTTGGGTTCCAACCCCAGACTGTCCGTGCATATAGCCTAAAAGACAACAAAACATCTTTACTATTACAGAATAAACGAATCGTCATGAAATACTTGTACTTGTGCTGTGACTATTTTTATCTTATAAGAAACAAATACTATAATCGTTTGCCATGAGTTGATTTTATACTGAGTGAGACGCTTTATGGCACCATAACTACGATAATAACTTTTTCTACGGGATTGCCTTTTCACTGTTTTATAGGTTATTTGCGCAATATTTCTGTAGAATGAGGGAATTATCATTACAAAAACCAAACTTACCTTTAATCGCTCACTTGTGGCAAAAGGTTTGGGATCATTATGAGTCAGCAACTGAATATTTCGCGATTTAGCAAACTCTTGAAGCTCCGGAGGTACGGCACAGCAACCTTGGATGTTGTAGTGATCAATAGACGGCTAAAACAAAGAAAAATATATTGCAATATTCAGCGCAGAACAGTATATAATTCCGTTATTTTTTATTGTATGTTAAGAAAATGATTTTATACGTTTCAAGAAACGTTTTGTTGATAATTATTTCTTCTGATACGGTTGTTCCACTTCCTGCTTCAACTTTCTGATTATTGTTTCTGAATTAGTGTTGTTCCCCAGAGCTCCAGGCTTTTTTAAGAGCTCCGGAGCAATCCCTGGAGCTTCGGAGCTCCACCCTATTTGTCTTAATAATGTATATAGAGTAATTTTAAATGTATTTCAAGCTTAAATAAACTCAAAATCGTTTATTTAAGGAGCGAGGCTCCGAAGCTCCCACCGTTTTAAAAGGCCGGAGCTCCGGAGCATGATATTGGAGAGTAGAAACATCACTATTCTGAATATTTCACGCAAAAAATCGGCCCAAAATGACGCTCCGCAGCCAAAAATCCAGGCGGTACACCGATAAACTCAAATTTTCACAAGTTAAAAATTTTCAAGAACCGTAAGCGATATGTTGCGAAACAAGCTACTGCCGAAATTCGCAAAATAAATTTGAAAACTGCTGACACTAATCTACCGTTACTAAAAACGCTAAAAATGGTGATTTGGGGGATACCCCCGGAACCGCATAGTTTTTTGAGAATTTAAAGTACACCCACCAAATTAATTAAGAAGGAGAATACCCTCCACCCCCCTCTAAAACAGTTTGGGACGCTGCCTACTTATGGCCTGACCCCATTGAAAAATCGGACTCACTTTCGCCTTATTTAAGAGCGCAGTCGAGCAAGGCCGCACGCAACCCAATTTATAAAAAAATTGGATATATTTTCACTCGACGTAGTCGTGCAAGGCCACTCCCCGCCATAACCCACTAATAAAAAAATCGGCCTTACTTTTACTCTGGGGGCGTTGTCGTGGAGAGCTCGCAACTCCGGGAGCTCCAGGTCGGCCACGCCGATCTGGAGTATTTTCACGCCGCCCTCCGCGGAGCCCAGAACCAAATCCTCCAGCACCGTCCACACCGGTTCCATCTGGTAAAAGGTGTAAATATGATGTTTACTTCTACATTAAACTTTTTGAGACGAAAAAACACAAACACACAACTTTCTTGTGTCGTTTTACTACAGCAAAATAAGCCAAAGTCTTTTTCTTTATAAAATACGCGTGACTTTGACTCATTCTATAAATATTGGGAACGGCCCATTTCGCTCCCGCCACTTCGCTCCTGATCCATTTCGCTCCCAAGAAATTTTTACAAATTTAGTATTTTTTGCTGGGATCAATCTCGCTCGCTTATTCGGGCAATTTTATTAATTTATCACAAAAAAGATTTGCTTGATTTTTAGGTTTCGCCTAGGCTTAGAAAAATGTAGGGTTTCCACCTTTAAGAGCGTCGCAAAAAATGCGTTCACAAAATTTGCCAGGAGCGAAGTGGGCCGGGAGCGAAGTGTCCTCAATTCATAAATATTAGGAATCTGTTTGAAATTTAAAATGAATTACAGTCGCAGATCTGTGCACTGCCCCCCGGGTTTTATTGGGGGGGGAATTCTAAAACGGGGGGGGCACGGGGGTAATAAAACGGTGGGAGGCAAGCAGGGGAAAAGAAAAAAAAGAAAAAAAGGTATAAAAAGAAAAAAAAAAGAAGGAAAAAGGGAAAAAAGGAACAAAAAAAAACGAAAATAAGGTAAAAATGGGTCTAAAATGAATTAAAATTCATTAAAATAGGCTAAAAACTGCAAAAATTTTGCTATAGTGGCGTCATTATAGGTCAAAAATGGCGCCATATTTTTAGGGTACTTTTTAATTTTTTGGCGGGGGGGGGGGGCGGGCAATAAAACGGGGGGGGGGGCAAATCCTCCAATAAAACGGGGGGGGCATTTTCAGACCGTGCACAGGTCTGCTTGTTCATCCATGAGTACAACCCTCTACAACCCCACGCCCAACCCCTTTTGAAAAATTTGTATGGAGTGCAACCTTTTCCAAAATCCTGGCTACGCCCCTGAGCACGGGGGTATTTTTTTAAACGGGGGGGGGGCAATAAAACGGGGAGCAAGCAGGGGAGAAAGAGATAAAAAGGAAGAAAAAAAGGAACAAATAAAGTGAAATTTAAGTAAAAATAGGTAAATTTTAGATGAAATTTTAGATAAAATAGGTAAATTTAGGTAAATTTTAAAAATTTATAATTTAAAATTTAAATTTAAAATTTAAAAAATAAAAAATAGGTAAATTTTAGATGAAATTTTAGATAAAATAAAAAATTTCATCTAGTATCTAAAAATCTCCATTTTTCCTGCTCTATTTTTACAGCATTAATCAACGCTATAATCTATACAAAAATGATGCGGACTGGCGACGAAACTCGAACTTTGAAAGGTCATATCACCATAACGCAAGGTATAGTTCAGACTTTTGGTTATTCTTTAAAAAGTTAGAAAACATTGTTTTTCTATGATGTTATCACTACGTCCTATGTTGTGAAAAAACCTGGAAAAAACAAAACTTTTTTATTAATGTGAGATAAGAAACGGCGCTCGTATGCTGTTAAAACATACTTTTTCGAGTTTTTTTAAATTTGAGCGAAATCAGCTCGCTCATTTTTTTTTCATGAGGCGTCATAATAGGTAAAAAATGGCGTCATAATTTTTGGGTACTTTTTCATTTTTCCGCGAGGGGGGGGGGGCAATAAAACGGGGGAGGGGCAAATCCTCCAAAAAAGCGGAGGGCATTTTCAGACCATGCACAGGTCTAACAGTCGCATTATATTCTATACGAATTATTGCTCATTTTACCGTAGCAACGACGGTTTGTTTAAAATCTCACAATTTTTCTTATCAGTATTACGCGTTTTTGTCTGAATTTTTTTTTCAAACCGTAAGACAAACAATAACCCTAGGTTTTTTTAATGCCAAATCGACGCCACTGGCGCTTAGAATTTCTTGCTGGCGCCTAAAATTTTGAGCCTAGGCGCCAGCCTGGCGCCTAGATTTTTAACTAGAAACGTATTTTTGGCAGTTTTTTTAAGTCAAATAGACAAACAAAAAAGGAAACAAAATTTTTAAAATTTTAAAAGACCACTTTCTAAAAACTTTTTTGTGCTTCGCTTTGCTCAGCGCGTAATTGTTTTAATCTTGCTTATAATTTAATTATTTTTTATGGCATTTATATAATACTCCTAATTAATTATATTTTTAATTTTGAGAAATAACATTGATCAAAACATACAACCAACCTCTTACAAAATCATTATTTGCTGTGCTGGCGCTAGGGTATTACAAGAATTTTGAAAATTTTTTACGACGTTTTTAAACTATTTCTATCTGTTTCACCACAAAAAAATTATTAATTAATTTGATATTGATATCGATATAAAATCAATAATATTTGCTGTGCTGGCCCTAGGGTATTACAAGAATTTTGAAAATTTTTTATGACGTTTTTAAGCTATTTCTATCTGTTTCACCACAAAAAAATTATTAATTAATTTGATATTGATATCGATATAAAATCAATAATTAATTTGATTTAGTTTAATAATTTATTAGAAATCCTGTCCAAAAGTTTTAACTTATCAAACAAACGACAAATTTAAAATTAGAATTAAATATTACAATTAAAATATAATCAAAATCTGAATACCGTAAGTAAAACCTCAAGAAAAATGTAAACAGCATTTCTAAAAATATTCAAATTTCAAACACCATACTAACAAAACATTGATTTTTAACACTTTTAGATTAAAAACTATGCCAGCAGCCAAGCCAATCCCGGTTTTTTGGTCGGTGTCAATGTTTTTTGGTAAATTATAATCCTTTGAAAAAATTTTACGTATAATAGAGTTGAGCACTAAAATAAGAAAAAAAGTCTGTCTTTTTTAATATTTTAGTCTATAAAACAAAAAAATTGAATACAAAGTCATCCCTAAATTATGTAAATATACACTAAAAAGCTAATATTAGCCCTATTTGTTGATATAAAAATTTTTTTCTCTTATTGGCGCCTAAATTTCTGCGCTGGCGCCTAAAATTTGGGGGCTAGGAACCAACTGACGCCTTGGCGCTGGTGAAAAAAAAACCAGCAATAACCTGTTAGTCAACAGCAACACTTATACCTTTTTTAGGAAAATATCCGTTTCTTGATCGTCTGTCAGACCTTCAGCAAACTAAATTATTCAGAAAAGCATTAAAATCAACAAAAACACACGAAATCACTGATAAAACGACATCTTAAAATAAACAGAAGTAAATGCTGCATTATTACAAACCGAAAAAATTAAATTGTGGAATTTCCTTATTTACACGTATAACATAGCATAGCATTGTTGCATAATACCGATTATAGGTATTTTATTATACTAACTTTTTTAGTTAATTAACTATTTTTGTATATGCATAATTGCTGCATCTTTGTATTAAATTTTTTACTGACTTAAGTGATTTTTTCTTGGTGAAATACGCCGAATTATTGCCAAATCGCAATAAAATTCGATTTTTATGATTTAATAAAAATGTTTACAATTCTTTTAATAATTTTACAACAATTATCTTTTATCACAATAATTTTGTGTCTGTAAAAACGAATAAAAAAAGGAATTATATTAGAATTATGTCATGGTTTTGATTAAAAGTTTAGGATTATTTAAGAAAGTTTTCACGAGGGGGAAGACGGGGGCGGGGGTTGGATTTAAAATTCTAGAGAGGGTTAGGGTGAAAAAGTTTAGAAATTTCGGGGGAAAGTATTCTGTATGGAACTGAAGGCCAAAAATTTGGAGGCTAAGAGGGTGAAGTGAAACCCACCATTGTTCCCCATTATTGCCCTTCTGTAAATTGACATTCAACTAGTGATGTAGGTACCCCAGAGCTCCGAGTTTCGGAGCGGAGCTCTGCTTCCAGGAGCTCCGGAGCAGCCCCCGGAGCTCCGGAGCTTCGCCTTATTTTTATACTAAATTCATGAGTAATTAAAGAGTGATGTCATATCGTCGTTACTACGGCAAAATGAGCCATTGTAATTATAAAATACACGTGACTGTGACCATAGGTGAGAACGGTCGGGGAAGCTAGGAGGGTGGTTACCCGGGGTAAATTGATTTAGGAGGGGGGTCCCAGGGGGGTCCGGACCCCCCTAGTTTTTAGTGGGGGGGTCGACCGGGGTGCGAAATTTTAAAATCTAGAGGGGGGTCAAGCAGGTGGGGTCCGGTATCCAAAGCAAAACAGTTTTAAACCATAATAACTTATTTTACGCGAACTGTGGCACATTTTGCCGCAGTAACGAAGATATATTATTTGGTCAAAATTTTTTTTTCAAATTAATTTTTTTAAAACTTAATTAAAACGCTAAAAATAGTCTTAAAAATACAGACACAGTAACTTTAAATGTGTTTCAAGTTTAAATCAGCTTAAAATCAGTGATTTAAAGTGCGAACTCCGGAGCTCCCACCGCTATAAATGGACGGAGCTCAGGAGCATGATATTGGAGGGTAAGAAAGGAACATCACTAATTCAAACCTATATTTACAACGCGATTCGAAACATCACGAAAAGGCGAGTTATTCCGATGTTTCCTCCGCTTGGGACAAATGCGGGAAATAAAGTATTATTGTCATTGTCAATTACTGTTTTAGGCGGTTACTTCGATTTCCGGCAGGCTGATAATTAGTTTTTCCACCGTGATTTCGTCGTTGTCCAACTCTTGGAGGATGACTTTAAGGGCGTGTTGCACCTGCTGGCCGTCGAATTTGCTCAGAAAAATTTTCAGAGTGATTTTCAGATCAGAAATGTCCGAGTTGGCGCTCAGATTGAGCGGACACACTTTGCTCCGGCACAAGTACACCTTCCCCACGGAACCGTCGCTAAAACAAAAATATATCGTCGTTACTGCGTGTCCGGAAAAAATACCTTCTGCAAAATATCTTCCGGAAAAAATATCTTCTTTCAGCGGTAAATTATTCAGTATTATTAAAAACTTTTAAAGCTTTTTTTAAACTTTTTTATGTCGTTTTAGCTTGATTTTAAGGTTTCGCTTAGGCTTAGGAAAAAGTTTTCTTTAGTTGAGAATTTAAAAGTCTTTCAGAAGATATTCTTTCGAAGATATTTTACAGAATTATTTTTTCCGGGCGCCGTTACTGCGGCAAAACAAGTCAAAATCAGTATAAAATCAACGTGACTCTAACTCATTCCGTTTATTCCGTTTATCTGTGTTCTTAAATGATAAAAAGAGTCACAGAATAGTTCTGTTCTGTTCTGTTCACAGAAAGGTTACAAAAATATCACAGTAAAAATTATAAAAGTTTATTTTAAAAAATTAGTTGTTAAAATTATAAATCATTCGAGTCAAGAATCGGGCCAGACTATGGATGGGTTTAAAAAACGTTTTAAGAATTTAGGAGACTGTATTTTTCCCATACCAAAAAAACATCCCACTCAACAACAGGAAGAAGGGTGCCTTTCAATACAGCTCACCAAAAAATCAGTCCTCGTTTAAAACTCAATCCAATCAACATTCTGTTAAATGTAAAGCCTATGTCTAAGTGTACAAAATTAAAATGTAATAGATTTCCCAGACCTGTGCACGGTTTGAAAATTCCCCCCGCTTTATTGGAGGATTTGCCCCCCCCGCGGAAAAATAAAAAAGTGCCCAAAAATTATGACGCCATTTTTTAGCTATTATGACGCCATCACTGCAAATTTTTAAATTTTGGACCCCCCCCCGGAAAAAATTCAGGGGGGCCCCCCTCCCCCCCCAAAGCTCGAGAGCGGTCCGGCCTGACCCCCCCCTAGCGACGCGGACCCCCCCCCCCCCCCCCCTCCTGACCAACTTGGAAGTATATTATTTACATTACGGTCAAAAACACGGTTTTTTAGATAAAACAGTGTTTAAATAAACTTTTTAGGCCTTAATAGGCGGTTTTAGCACATAAAATTCAATATTAGACATAAAAACACTTAAATTATTGAGTTAAAAAAAATTCGTTAAAAAATTGAACACCCCTCTAAAAAGCCAGGGGGGTCCGGACCCTGCTGGACCCCCCTAAAAAATTTTGGCCTTCCACCCGGGGGTTGACCCCTCTTAGCGGACCCGACCAAAAACACCTATGATTGCCCCCCATTATAACCCCGGGGGGAAGTGCACAGGTCTGGATTTTATGTTCATTTATACAATCTTCGGTAATTGTGTCACTCTCACTATAATTTCAGTAAAAAATAAAAATGTTATCAGTCGTTTTTTAAAACTCGTTTCAAAAGTTTTAGAATTTTTAGCGATACGCAAGTTTAAATTGAGAAATAAATTGCGTGTTGTTTTAATTTGTTTTTGTAAATCCCGTATTTCAGCTACCGTTTTATGTTTTAACTAATTAACAAAAAACTTTTTTACATTTCGAACTTATTATCAAACAAAAATTTTATCTGTCCCTTAAATGTACCTTAAAAAGTTTTGGCTTAAAGAAAAAAAACGGATTACGCAAAGGTGATTAAAAAAACGTTTTTATTACCCTACTAGTTGTACAAACAAGAAACAGCCCAATACATTACTATAATACATTACAGTGAAACAACTGAACAGATACAAACTTTTTTACGTTTTTAAATGCAGTGTTCAGACCTGTGCACGGTCTGAAAATGCCCCACCCCCGCTTTTTTGGAGGATTTGTCCTCCCTCCCGTTTTGTTGTCCCCCCGCCAAAAAATGAAAAAGTACCCTAAAATTATGACACCATTTTTGACCTATGATGACGCCATCATCGCGACTTTTTTTGCAGTTTTTAGCTTATTTCAATGTATTTTAAGCCATTTTAAAACCTATTTATACCTTATTTTCGCTTTTTTTTGTTTGGTCCAGGGTAGTCAGGACCTCTCTGGCTTTTCAGGGGGGGGGGTCGACCATGGGTACGAGATTTCATATTTAAGGGGGGAGGTCTGATTTTTTAACAAGGTTTTTTTAAATCAATAATTTAAGTGTTTTTAGGTCTAATATTGAATTTGATACACTAAAACAGCCTATTTAGGCCTAAAAAGTGTATTTAAACACTGTTTTTCACTAAAAATCTTTCCAAATTGGTCGGGAGAAAGAAGAAGAGAAAAGGGAGGTCAGCCTCGCTAAGGGAGGGAGGTCAAGCCGGACACGCTCTCGACTCTCGAGCTTTGGGGGGAAGGGGGGCCCTGGATTTTTTCTAGGGGGGGGGGTCGAAATTTTGGCTCTTGGGGGGGGACCCATACGGGTAAGTTGGTTCGGAGTGAGGGTTAAACCCCAAATTAGGGGGTTAAATCCGTGAAACGCAAAATACCCATATCGTTTTTTTTAACTGTAGTGCATTTTACCTATATAGTTTTTCGATTTTAAAGAAAAATAGGTAAAAAACGCTAATACTAAGTCAAAAAGCCCTTTTTATTGCATTTTTGAGCTTTTTATTGTTTAAAACATTCATTTTGACCTTAAAACTTAAGTTTGGAGGCAGTTAGAAGTCATTTAAAAGACATTTTTTCTTCATTTTTCCAAAATCGGAGGGTTAACCTTCCCTCCCCCACTTCTGAGTAGGGAGTGGGGTTGTTAAACCCCCTTCTCAGAATTTGGAGGGTTAACCCCCCCTCTTCCCGTGCCCATGTATGCGTGGACCCCTCTGTCCCCCACCCCCAAAAACACCTATGAACTAATCATTAAGCTAAATAATGACGCATAATTTTTGTTACATTTTTTAACGGGAAGCACCTCAAATAAAGTGTGGAGGGGCATTTCAGAATTGTGCACAGATCTGCAAAAACCCATATATATATATTATAGTGTTGGGCTTCCTCCCAGTTCTTCAGCTCTAGCTTGAGTTCACTCTATCAGTTCATCCATGCACCAAATATATAACGAAGCTCTTGAGCTCCGTGAAGTGAAGCCCATTTATCTATCCAGATAAAAAATATGTACCTACTTCAAGTCCAGACTGTTGGGCTCCCAGTCTTTGAGCTGGAGTTTGATGCATTCTATCAGCTCCTCCGCGCTGTTGGCGTAGTGCTGCCTTTTTAACTCGCCCCAGGCGTTGATATTACCGGTGTGCAGCCTGAATTCGCTCTGGTTTTGAAGGATTTCTTTCAGCAGGCTCATTTTCTGATACCCGTTCGACTCCCGCCGACCGTTTAATGCTGAAAAATTCCCGCATTTTTAAAGGAAACTAAGACTCTAAGAATAAGACAGGAAAAAAAACAACAACTTCTTCCTGTGAGTAAAAACCCCCCCACCCCCCAAAAGGGGGGGGGGGGGGGAACAAAAGGGGGGGGGGAAAAACGGGGGGGGAGGGGGGGGAAAGAAAAAAAAAGAGAAAAAAAGAGAAAAGAAGAGAAAAAAGAAGAAAAGGAAAAAAGACAAAAAAAAAAAAAAAAAAAAAACAAAACAAAAACAAACCAAAAACCAAAAAAAAACCACGACAAAAACGCAACCCAAAAACACTGTATGTTTAGACAAAAAAACGTTGACCAAACACTGTCATTTTCTCCGTTTAACGGTGAAAAAACTGCTGCTTTTTTAAAAGAAAGTAATAGTCTATACAAAAATGGACTGGCGACAAAACTCGAACTTTGAACGATCATATTTCCATAACGCGAAGTAGAATATGTACGAGACATATATGAATATCAGAGCATAGCTCAGACTTTTGGCTATCTTTTGAAAAGGTTAGAAAAAATTGTTTTTCTATGACGTTATCACTACGGCTGATGTGGTGCAAAAACCTGGTCCTAAAAACAAACAAAACTTTTTTATTAGTACGAGATAAGAAACGCCGCTTGGTATGCTGTTAAAATATACTTTTTCGGGTTTTTTTTCTGTAAATTTGGGCGAAATCGGCTTGCTCAAATTTTTTTATGATGCGTTAAAAGCGCGCAATTTCGCGATTTTTCACCAAATAAAATAAAATAATACACTACAAAAAATATAGTTTTTTTGCTTCCTGCTTGACGTGTGTACGATTTTGATCATAAGGTGGGCAGGGGGGACTGGGGGGTTATACCCCCCAAAAATTCCAATTATAACCATTGGTGTTTTTTAAAGGCGGACAGAAGGGTCCACCCCCCAGAGCCAAAATTTCAGACTCCCCCTCCCTAAAAAAAATCCAGAGGGCCCCCCTCCGCTCAAAGCTCAAGAGCGGTCCGACCTGACCCTCCTTAGCGAGGCTGACCCCCCTCCCCCCTGCCGACCAATTTGGAAGTATATTTTTTTATTTACTGTCAAAAACACGGTTTTTTAGTTAAAAAGTGTTTAAATACACTTTTTAGGCCTAAATATGCTGTTTTAGTACATAAACTTCAATATTAGACCTAAAAACACTTAAATTATTGAGTTTAAAAAAATTTTGTTAAAAAATTGGACGGACCCCCCCCCCCTGAATTTGAAATCTCGCACCCGGGGTCGACCCCCCCCTAAATATCCATTTGGACCTATTTTTATTTTTTTTTTCGCTTTTTTTGTCCGTTTTTCCCTTCTTTTTTCTTCTTTTTTATTTCTTCCCTGCTTGCCCCCCCCCCATTTCAAAAAAGTTGCCCCCCCCAATAAAACCCGGGGGGGCAAAGCACAGGTCTGATTATAGCCGACACTACCCTTAAAATTTGGCGGTAACCGTAACCCGGACACCCCCCTCCAAAAAAAAAAAAAAATTGGGGGGTCCCAGTACTAAAAACGCTGAAAATGGGGTATTTGAAGTATATCTCAAAAAAAATTTTGGGACACCCCCCCCCAAAATTCAGGGGTCGGGTATACCCCCACGAAATCCGGGAGGCTGCCCACCTATGATTTTGATAATTATTGTTATATATCAAATGTCCGCCGTTTTTTTGTTCCTTACTTTTAACCTTAAAATTAAAACAAATGGCGTAAATGACCTTAAAGCAAATGCCGAAAATTTTTTTTCGTAAACTTTATCACATATGACGAATTTTGATATATCGTTTGTGGAAAAAACCTAATATTAAGCTTACAATTAGCTGTCAAAATGACTAATTTAAAATTTCCAAGCCCGTATGCTAATTTGTTAATAGTAAAATCAAAACAAAAGAAACTATCCCACCAATTAAAAGAGATGATGGGACATTTGTAACTAAAGACTTTGAAAAAGTTGAACTTTTTGGAAATTATTTTGCTTCTGTTTTTACTGATGATGATAATACTTTGCCAAATTTTAATCCACCAAACATTGGAAAGTTGGACAACATGGTATTTACCACAAAAAAAGGTATTTAAGGCCCTAAAAAAGCTCCCAAACAAATTGTCTCGAACACCTGACTGTTTTCCAGCTTACTTTTTAAAACGCTTGGCTAAAGTTATTGCTGAACCTTTGGCAATAATCTTTCAGATGTCTTTTGATTTTGGAGAATTACCACTTCATTGGAAAATAGCTTTATTAAACTTACTGTTTAAAAAAGGCACTAAAAGCCTAAAAGAAAATTATCGTCCAATTTCACTTACATCTTTTTCTTGTAAACTAATGGAACAGCTTGTCAAAGAAGAACTGCTTGTCTTTTTCCATATCATTTTGTCAAGGTTTCAACATGGTTTTAAGGCAAAAAGTTCTACAATAACACAGCTGTTGGAAACTTTTAATGAGTGGACGCTAGCACTAAAAGACAAATTTCTAATTGATGTCATTTACTTGGATTTTGCCAAGGCCTTTGACACCGTGTCACATCAAAAATTGTTATATAAGCTAGAAAAATATGGTGTTTCTGGTAAATTTTTAAAATGGATAAAAGAATTTTTAGTTGGGCGGGAAATTAAAGTTGTAATTAATAACTCAGTATCCAAATCATTTCCTGTAAGAAGTTCAGTTCCTCAGGGTTCTGTTTTAGGTCCATTTTTGTTCTTGGTATATATTAATGATATTGTTGATTGTGTTAAGTTCTCACAAATTAGACTCTTTGCAGATGATATAAAGTTGTTTGTAAAATCTTCATCTAAAGATTACCACATTCAAACCTTGAGACTTCAGCAAGATTTAGATAGAATACACAGCTGGTCACAAGACTGGCAACTGCAGTTATCTAATCACAAATGTGAAGTTCTTCATATTCGAAATCATAGCAAAGAGTTAATTTGTAAATATAAGCTTGGTAAAAACGTACTTGCAACTACAGAATTGGTGCGTGACCTAGGTGTTTATATATCCCATGATCTGAAATTCTCTAAACACTGTGAAATCACAGCAAAAAAAGCTATGAGAGTGACATCACTAATTTTTAGAACATTCAACTCAAACTCTAGAAATAATTTTCTCAGAGCATATAAGTCCTATGTTAGACCAATTCTGGAGTATGCTAGTGCAGTTTGGAACCCTTATTTACAAAAGGATATAAACATTTTGGAAAAAGTGCAACAAAATTTCACTAGACGTTTGTTTTATAAATGCAAGTTGTTACCTGTTGGTTATGAACATAGACTGAATTACCTAGGTTTAGAAAGATTAAAGGATCGAAGAGACAAAATTGATTTATATGAGTGCTTTAAAATTATACATTGCTTAAACAATTTGCAAGCCAATGATTTTTTAAAGTTTAACCTGCAGCCCACCCGTGGTCATCCATTTAAATTGGCAATGAAAGACTGCCGAATTAATGCAAGGAAATTTTCTTTTGCAAATAGGGTTGTTACACCTTGGAACAATCTACTCCCATCTCAAGTAACTGTCGATTCTTTGGATGCATTCAAGAAGAGTTTTGGAACTGACTTAAATAAGCGCTCTTTTTAAGCCTTTAAAGTCATATCAGATAGCTATGTTCATTGATAATTAGTTACAATTGTGATTCATATTGGCGGCAATTAAGTCGCAGATTTGATGTTGTTGATGAAAAAAAAGAAAAAAAAATAGAAAAAGAGAAAAAATAAACACAATGAAATCATGAAAACAGAAGAATTAAACTATGCATAAACTATGCTTAGTATGATATTAATTCTGTTATCTGATCATTATAATAATAAACAGCAAATCTTTAAATTAAAAACTTTTCCAAAAAAATAAGCCTTAAAAGTTCATTTTTTTCTCGAATTTCAAGGTTATTTTGTTAGAAAAACATATTATCAAAGTTAAAATCCTACTACAAAATTGCCAAATATCGCAGCTAAAAAAGGCTCTTTTTTAAGTGTTTTATTACTTGCCATCATCTCCGTTTGTCAACACAATAACATATTTCTAATGTCTATGTCTGCCAACTATTGCCAATATCCAAATGTAGTTTTTTTTAAAGTAATGGTATTTTTTGTGTAAAAACGTTTGAATCCGCGATCTGGTCTGGATTGCGTCATTTTAATTGCGAAAGAACCAATAAAAATTATTAATTATAACGTTATGAAAAAAATTTGCATAGCGTAAGGAAGTATTTTCGAGTTCTGACGAAAATTTATTTTGCGTTTTCATGGGGTTTTTGGACCACTTTTTAATATTTTAAATCAAAATAATAGAAAACAAATTAAAATTAATCTTCTAAAGTTTATTATTCCTGCAAAACTTTTAAATTAGAGATTTGCTGCTGCAGCATACGGGCTTGCAGACCTGTGCACGGTTTGAAAATACCCCCCGCTTTATTGGAGGATTTACCCCCCCCGCGGAAAGAAAAAGTACCCAAAAATTATGACGCCATTTTTTACCTATTAGGACGCTATCATTGCGAAATTTTTGCAGTTTTTAGCCTATTTCAATGGAATTTAAGCTATTTTAGACCTATTTTTACCTTATTTCCTTTTTTGTCCCTTTTTCCCTTTTCCTTTCTTTTTTTCTCATTTTTTTTCTTTCCCCCCTGCTTGCCCCCCCCCGTTTAAAAAAAAGTTGTCCCACCCTTTTGGAATTGCCCCCCCCATTATAACCCCGGGGGCGAGGGCAGTGCATAGGTCTGGGCCTGTAATGCTTCCAAATTATAAATTCGTCATTTTTGACAGCTAATTGTAAGCTTAATATTGGGTTTTTTACACAAACGATATATCAAAATTCGTCATATGTGATAAATTTTACATTTTTGATGGTTTTGAAAATTTTTTTAGGTATTTGTGTTAGCCCCCCCCTAGCCCCCGGGGAGTCAACCCTAAAAAAATTTTAAGGTCAAAAGTAAGGAATAAAAAACGGCGGACATTTGATGTGTAACAATATGATCAAAATCGTACACACGTCGAACAGGAAGCAAAACAAAAGCTATATTTTTTGCAGTGTATTAATTTGGCGAAAAATCGCGAAAACCGCACGCTTTCAACGCATCATGAAAAAAAATTGAGCGAGCCGATTTCGCTCAAATTAAAAAAAACTCGAAAAAGTATGTTTTAACAGCATACGAGCGCCGTTTTTTATCTCACATTAATAAAAAAGTTTTTTTCTAACCTTTTTAAAAAATAGCGAAAAGTCTAAGCTATGCTCCGATATATGTCCTGTACATATTCTACCTTGCGTTATGGAGACATGACCTTTCGAAATTCGAGTTTTGTCGCCAGTCCGTATCATTTTTGTATAGATTATAGCGTTGATTAAAGCTGTAAAAATAGAGCAGGAAAAAGGGAGATTTTGCCCGGGTTTTACGTTTAGATAAAAAAATGTTGGGTTTCTGGCCGTCTCCCCCAGTTAACGCTAAAAAACGTTTTTTCAAGCAGAAACTAGCGCCATATCTACCTGAATTCATGTTTAGAAAAAAATGCTGAGGTTTTAAAATGACATTTAATAGAGATAAACATCCTCTATATTTTAAATTGACATTTACTTGAGATAAATAATCTCAATTCCGGTGACTTACCGTGTTCATGAATATGAAGATTAGTATATATCTCATAACAAAATCACACGGTTAAATATTAATTATTGTATTGTTGTATTGAGTTTTTTTACACACCTGCAATGCCCTGGGTTTTAACGAGGGAGGGTGGGTGTTATTTATTTCGAAATAAGGTGAAGATTCACGGGGCCATTTTTACCAGAATGCACAAAAGAAGAACGAAAAAAGGATGAACGTTAAATTTTATTACAAATACCTTTGTCAAATTTTTTTAAAAAATGCTAAAAAAAATACAAAAATTTATTGAAAATAGGTGAAGAATGGCAAATATTTTTTTAGTTTTTATTTTCAACAATCAGAAAAAGTATCAAAACGAGGAGAGCCAATCCTACATGAGCAAGTTTGTCTGAAGGGAAAGGGAGGTGGGGGTTACGAGAAGAACGCCTTAGAGTGCATTTTACCCGTATAGTTTTTCGATTTTAAAGTAAAATTGATAAAAAAATGCCAATTTTAGGTCAAAAAGCTATTTTATTTGCATTTTTGAGTTATTTATTGTTTAAAAAAACCTCATTTTTACATCAAACAAGGTTGAAGGCAGTTGAAAATCATTTCGAAGACATTTTGTTTCATTTTTTTAAAATTGGGAAGGATAAGGATTAACGTTTTTTCGCCCTATTTCTGAGAGGGGGTTTACGATTACCTTCTCAGAATCCGGGGGTTACACTTCTCCGAATTTGGGGGGTTACCTCCTTTCCCAAACCCCCCATGCCCAAGTCCAAAGTCAACCATTCTAATCACGATCACCGGAAGTCTAGGCTGACCAGAAACGACAACAAAACATTGTCACTACGCCAATCGTGGCCTTGTCTACTACATTAAAATTCTGTATTTTAATTAAACTAAATATTTATAATATAACTTACTGAAATTATTATTCATAGTTAAAAATTAAGCAATTCAACAGGTTGTCAGCACATGAGAAAGTAGTAATGCAAGACACGTGGAAATTTTAATTTATAATGCTTTTACATTTTGAAATAAGAAAAAAAAGCGCAATGACTATCGCGATTTACCGAATTATAAACCGTTTGGCGAACTTTAAACTTTTAAATCCACGTGAAAAAGGCCGGTTCATCCGCCGGACGTTTCGATTTCAAAACGAGTAACGTTAAAGTGGACCGAATTTTACCGTTTAGCGAACTTTAAACTTTTAAATCCACGTGAAAAAGGCCGGTTCATCCGCCGGACGTTTCGATTTCAAAACGAGTAACGTTAAAGTGGACCGAATTTTACCGTTTGGCGAACTTTAAACTTTTAAATCCACGTGAAAAAGGCCGGTTCATCCGCCGGACGTTTCGATTTCAAAACGAGTAACGTTAAAGTGGACCGAATTTTACCGTTTAGCGAACTTTAAACTTTTAAATCCACGTGAAAAAGGCCGGTTCATCCGCCGGACGTTTCGATTTCAAAACGAGTAACGTTAAAGTGGACCGAATTTTACCGTTTAGCGAACTTTAAACTTTTAAATCCACGTGAAAAAGGCCGGTTCATCCGCCGGACGTTTCGATTTCAAAACGAGTAACGTTAAAGTGGACCGAATTTTACCGTTTGGCGAACTTTAAACTTTTAAATCCACGTGAAAAAGGCCGGTTCATCCGCCGGACGTTTCGATTTCAAAACGAGTAACGTTAAAGTGGACCGAATTTTACCGTTTGGCGAACTTTAAACTTTTAAATCCACGTGAAAAAGGCCGGTTCATCCGCCGGACGTTTCGATTTCAAAACGAGTAACGTTAAAGTGGACCGAATTTTACCGTTTAGCGAACTTTAAACTTTTAAATCCACGTGAAAAAGGCCGGTTCATCCGCCGGACGTTTCGATTTCAAAACGAGTAACGTTAAAGTGGACCGAATTTTACCGTTTGGCGAACTTTAAACTTTTAAATCCACGTGAAAAAGGCCGGTTCATCCGCCGGACGTTTCGATTTCAAAACGAGTAACGTTAAAGTGGACCGAATTTTACCGTTTGGCGAACTTTAAACTTTTAAATCCACGTGAAAAAGGCCGGTTCATCCGCCGGACGTTTCGATTTCAAAACGAGTAACGTTAAAGTGGACCGAATTATAAACCGTTTGGCGAACTTTAAACTTTTAAATCCACGTGAAAAAGGCCGGTTCATCCGCCGGACGTTTCGATTTCAAAACGAGTAACGTTAAAGTGGACCGAATTTTACCGTTTGGCGAACTTTAAACTTTTAAATCCACGTGAAAAAGGTCGGTTCATCCGCCGGACGTTTCGATTTCAAAACGAGTAACGTTAAAGTGGACCGAATTTTACCGTTTGGCGAACTTTAAACTTTTAAATCCACGTGAAAAAGGCCGGTTCATCCGCCGGACGTTTCGATTTCAAAACGAGTAACGTTAAAGTGGACCGAATTTTTTTAAAACCATCTCTATTCGAAATATATCGCGAAAGTTACACAATACAACTGGAAATGAAATTAAACTTCGAGCTGACGGAACATCACTAATGAGAGAAAGGAAAGGTGCGAAATGTAAATAAATCAACGGCGAGTTGAATAAACATAAAAAGGTAGGACTGCAAAAATATCCAATTCCAGACGCAAAAGAATACGGAGGCAGTTTAAAAAAGTAAGGCGCCAAAAAACGATTAGGTACTTTATATGCACAAAAAGAAAACTATTATTACTAGGCAATGGGACAAAGCTGGGAGATTCGTATCGATTCTTTTCATTACTCATGAGCGAAACAAAAGCGAAACATACCTCAATAAACTCGGATGGTGGTTAACGGGCTAACAGCGCTTCCTTCGGTTGCCAGGTAAACACTAAGCTAGACTTTTAACGGTAAACGTGCCAAGAAACTTTGCCCGATTAGTATAAACGTAGTCTTTGTCCCAATTTAAACGAGCTGACAATTCAATTTACCAGCTTGCAGAATGAAAGCGGTTACGCCGGAATGAGTCAAAATTAGAAAATAAAAACAGCGTTATCATTTCTAAAAATTTTACTTGTAAGCTTTTTAAAAAAATTTAAAACCATTAAAAAATGGTAAAAAAGTGGACAGTACAGAGTAAGTCAATTTTTAATAGTGTAATGTGATGTCCAGAACTAGTGGCTCCTTCCCACCTCTTAATATCATGCCCCGCCAATTTAAACGGAGTAGCTCCGGAACTCCTCCAACTATTTTTTTTTTTTTTTTTTTTTTTTTTTTTTTTTTTTTTTTTTTTTTTTTTTTTTTTTTTTTTTTTTTTTTTTTTTTTTTTTTTTTTTTTTTTTTTTTTTTTTTTTTTTTTTTTTTTTTTTTTTTTTTTTTTTTTTTTTTTTTTTTTTTTTTTTTTTTTTTTTTTTTTTTTTTTTTTTTTTTTTTTTTTTTTTTTTTTTTTTTTTTTTTTTTTTTTTTTTTTTTTTTTTTTTTTTTTGCCCTATGACTAATTTTTAGCTCATTTAGACTTGAAACAAGTTAAGTTTTTTATTCAAATGTTTACCACAGATGTTATCATTTTTAAATTTACAAACTCTAATGGCCAAAATAATCTATGGCATTACTTTATAAGCACTTATTAATAAATTAGCACAAAAATAGGGCGGAGTTCTGGAGCTTTGAAAAGCGGCATGGGGGGGGGGTGTGGGGGGGGGTTGGGGTTATGAATTTTGATTTGGGGGGGGGCTGTTTTTGGTTGTTTTGTTGGGGGGGGGGGGGTTTTTTTTTTTTTTTTTTTTTTTTTTTGTTTTGGGGTTTTGTTTTTTTTTGGGGGAGTGTTGGGGGGGGGGGGGGGGCCGGGGGGGGGGGGCCCCCCCCCCCCGAAGGCCCCTGGAAACATCATAAACTTAAACAACTTTTTCTTAGCAAAGTCTGAAAATTTTAATTCGATTAAATTTATAAAGTAATTACGGGTTGTTTTTATGATAGAATTTAAAATTTGTAATCTACATAAAAATGACATTCGGTATATTGAACCGTTGGCTATTAATGGGGGGGGGGGGTGGGGGGGGGTAACATACATGGGCCGGGGGGTTGGGGGGGTACCCTCATCTAAAGTGGGGTTTACCCCCCACTAGAAGTGGGGGGGGAAGTTACCCCCCCCAATTTTGGAAATGGAAAATGTCTTTAAAATGACTTTAACTGCCTCCAAACTTAGTTTTGAGGTCAAATGTGTTTTAAGCATAAAGCTCAAAAATGAAAAGGGCTTTTTGACCTAAAATTAGTGTTTTTACCTATTTTTCCTTCAAAATGAAACGATATGGGTAAATGCATCAGAAACTATGGGTATTTTGCGTTTCTCGATTTTACCCCCCCCCCTATTTGGGGTTTAACCCCCCCCCACTCCGGACACTTGCCCATGTATGGGGTTACCCCCCATTCTGAAGGGGGTTTACCCCCCCCACCAGAGTGGGGGGGATTCCTTTTTGGAATAAATGCTTTAATGCTTTACTGCCTCAACTTAGTTTTGGTCATATGTTTTAGCAATAGTCAATGCTATAGGCTTTTTGATATTAGCTTTTTTATATTTTTCTTTCTTGGGTATGTGTGGTTTGGTTTGTTTTCCCCCTTTGGGTTTCCCCCCCCGCCATGTAGCTACACATTATTATCATTTTTGTAAAACAGAACGTTTACTTTTTTCTAAATTTTATGCCACTGCACATCATTTATCTACATAAATATGCTTTTTTCCTAGAAAAAAAATCTAGGTGGGGGACTCCCCCAAAAATTTTTTTATTTTGACACCTTGACCCCAGCCCCCTCTGGAATTCTATCTAACCATACATGGGCACGGGGAGGGGGGAGTTGGGGGGTTAACCCCCTCCCCAAAATTCTGAAAAGGGGGTTTAACCCCTTTCCCCTCTCACTGGGAAGTGGGGGGGGGGGAGGTAAACCCCTTAATTTTGGAAAAAATGAAAAAGAAAATGTCTTTGAAATGACTTTTAACTGCCTCCAAACTTAAGTTTTGAGATCAAAATGAATGTTTTAAACAGTAAAAAGCTCAAAAATGCAATAAAAAGGGTTTTTGACCTAAAATTAGTGTTTTTTTACATATTTTTTCCTTAAAATCGAAAAACAATATGGGTAAAATGCACTCCAGAAAAAAAGGTATTTCAGACCTGTGCATTGCCACCCCCGGGGGTTTTATTGAGGGGGGCAAATCTAAAACGGGGGGGGCAACTTTTTTGAAACGAGTGTGAAAAAAAGAGAAAAAAAAAGAAAAAAAGAAGGGAAAAAGGAAAAAAGGGACAAAAAAAAGCGAAAATAAGGTAGAAATAGGTCTAATATCGCTTAAAATATATTGAAATAGGCTAAAAACTGCAAAAAATTTGCGATGATGGCGTCATCATAGGTCCAAAATGGCGTCATATTTTAGGGTACTTTTTCAGTTTTTGACGGGGGAGGGCAATAAAACGGGGGGAAATCCTCCAATAAAGCGGGGGTGGGGGCATTTCCAGACCGTGCACAGGTCTGGCTATTTTGCGTTTCTGGCATTTTAACCCCCCTAATTTAGGGTTTAACCCCCCACTCCGGATCAACTTGTCCAGCAGGTATAATTCTAACACCCTTCAAATTTTGGGTATAAATTTGGGTCAAAATTACTGTCACAAACAAGTTTTTGTCGTGAAAAACACTACCTACTTTTGTACTCTGTTTATACATAAAAAGCCTACTTTGGTGTATAATTCTATATCTATATATGGTTTGTTTTGGTTCTTGCTAGACACAACTAGAAGATCGCATCTATAGCATATAAAGGGAGGATAAATACAAAACTGTATTAGGATGATGCAATGGCAATCAAAATATAGCAACACCCACCAGGGGCATAGGCTGGAGGCACTAACACAAAGCAGAAATAGTCCACCAAACAAACCCGCGCGGAAGAATATACAGAAACAAAATAAACCAAGGAAACAAACAGAGAAGAACAGAATGGGAGAAGAGAAGCAGAGTGGCTGGATGGGAGGGGGAGAAACTGGGGGGGACAGCCTCAAACAACAATAGAGCAATATATCACAGAAGAGAAGAGACTAGCAGCATATATACACAAAACAGACAAGCCAAAAACAGAAACACAACAAGCACACTATACACCCACAGCAGCAGCAATATAGACCCACACACCACACGCAACACACAACACACAAGACACACAAACACACCCAAACCCACAGAGAAACACACAGCCACAAATAGAACCCTAGCACGAGAGAAACCACAGAACCATACGAGATACTCGAACTCTCCAAACACTCACCAAGACCACAACAAGCAAAGAAACAAACAAGAAACAAGAAACAAGCAAACCCAGAAGCAAACAACAGCAGCAGAGAAAAACAAAGCAAACACCACAAAGCAATTCAACAGAAGCTTATAACATATACTTATAGATACGAAGAATATATATAGTAGTCTGCTGACAGAAACAGATACCAGAAAAAGTATCAAGCATATCACGCCAGCTAAATAGAAAAATTAGCAGCAGGCGAGAGCAGAAACCAGAATACAGATAGAGTAGAAATGGTAGAAGCAAACCCGCCACCAGCTAAAATAGAATATATTATATAGTTATATGAAGAAAGCGAGAATTTAAGAGTATATCCACTAAGACGCTAAGAATTATAGTTATCCATAGCAGTCTGTCATTTAGTATACCTAGACAAAAACAGCAAACTCTTAGTCTATTATATTAACACCTGCCACCAAGAGATTTACTTATAGCAACCCAATAATATATATCCACCAAAATCTAACAACAGGATATTCGAGATAGAAATGTCGAAGATATAACACATTACGAAAACACCAAACAAAACGAATACAAAATAATAAAAACAAAAACAAAAAAAAAAACAACAAAAACAACATACCAAAACACAACAAACAGAGATATCTATATATAAATAGACGTAATGTTTGTGTGTGTGTGTGTCTCTCTGTGAGTCTGTGTGTTCCCTAACTCCTTCTTAACCACCCAACGGATTAAGGTGAACGAAGTATCGTTGGAAAGCTTATACCCCAGGGAATGTCGTAAGGGGGTTGAAATTTTGAAACAATTTATGGACGTCTTTATGTTAGACAACGGGTTTTCACCAAAGTGGGGACCCTATGGATTTTGGAACTAAAAAATTTTTTGACTCAGAATTGGCTCAAACTTATCGGAAAGAGTAATTAGGCAATGTAAAGCCAGAATATCATGATTTTTGGAAAAATGAACATGGACATCTTTATACTGGACAACTTTTTTTTCTCATTAAAGTAGGGAATTACCTTGCTCACCAACCACAAAAGGGATTAGGCTAAATGAGATATAATTGCAAAGCTTACGGTCCGGAGAATGTCATAAAAAAGTTGAAATTTGGGAAAAAAAATTGCATGGACATCTTTAGCCTGGATAAAATATTTTTACAAAAGAGGAAACCTATGGATTTTGAAAAGTAAAAAATTTTTGTCTTTGAATTGGCTCGAACTTATTGATAAGAGTAATTATCCAATGTAAAACCAAAATGTCATGATTTTTTTTGTAAGATTATCATGGAAATCTTAATGCTGGACGTTTTTTCACTAAAAAGAGGAACGACCTTCCTCCCGAACCAGCAAAAGGATTGCAAAGCTTACAGACAGGGGAATGTCACAAAGGGGTTGAAATTTAGAAAAAAATTACATGGACATCTTTAGCCTGGACAAAACATTTTCACAAAAAGGAGAACCTATGGATTTCGGAAAGTGAAATTTTTTGTCTTTGAATTGGCTCAAACTTATCGATAAGAGTAATTATCCAATGTAAAACCAAAATGTCATGTTTTTTGTAAGATTACCATGGACATCTTAATGCTGGACAACGTTTTTTCACTAAAAAGAGGAACGACCTTCCTTCTCAACCAGCAAAAGGATTGGGCTAAATAAGATATCATTGCAAAGCTTACAGACAGTGTCACAAAAGGGTTGAAATTAAAAAAAAATGCATGGGCATCTTTTGGTTGGACAACACATTTTCACAAAAACAGGGCCCTATGGACTTTGAAAGTTGAAAAAATTTTGATCTTCAAATTGGCTCAAACTTATTGGTAAGAGTAATTCATCAATGTGAAGCCAGAATATCATGTTTTTGGAAAAAAACATGGACATCTTTATGCTGGACGTTTTTTTACTAAAAGGAGGAATGACCTTTCTCCTTAACCACAAAAAGGATTGGCCTAAATAAGATATCATTGCAAAGCTTGAATTTCAAGGAATGTCATAAAAGGGTTGAATTTTCTAAAAAATAAATAACTAGGACATCTTTCTGCTGGACAACGCATTTTCACCAAAAAAGGGAGGACCCTTCTTCTCAACCACAAAACGGATTGGGCTAAATGAGGTATCATTGCAAAGCTTACAGTCTGAAGAATGTCTTAATGAGTTAAAATTTAAAAAAAATAACATAACATCTTTATATTGGACAACATATTTTTACCAAAGATGGAAGAACCTTCCTCCTCAACCACAGAAAAAATTAGGATGAGATATTATGGGAAACCTTATAGTTCAGGGAGCATCATAAGATGGTTAAAATTAGTAAAAAATTAACACGGAAATTTTTATGCGGGATAACATATTTTCACCATAAGAGGGAAAACTTTTCTCCCCAACTAAAATTAGAGTGGGTAACTGAGGTATCACTGTAAAGGTTACAGTGACAGGAATGGCATAAAAGGGTTGAATTTTGAAAAAAAAAGTAAATAAATAGGTATAACAAATGCGGAAAAAATTATTTGTCAGCCGTATGGCTGACACGGGCTACTTGTTAGTACTAAAACCCTTGAATAATGATTTAAAATATATTTGTTTGGAAACCTGACCCTCCTCTAGATTTCAAACTGGGGTCGCATTCTGAAGAAACCCTTATATTTACCCCGGTAAATCCATTTCAAAGAAAATAAAAAATAAATATATATTGTAAATAAATAAACCTGCCGCATATGGGACAGAAAATGATTGCAATGAATATTTTTTTAATTTTTATTTCTCGCGCCGCAAAAACCACTGCGAAAAATAAAAGAATTAATCAATGCGCGTATTTTTATTTTTTATTAAATTAATCCTACCAGAGAAAATATTTAACCACCTCTCGAGTTGGATAAATTCTTATTCTTAAAACAATAGAAAAAATTTAACCGACTTTTACCTAGGTAAAATTGATTTTTCACTCGCATCCTTAAGCACGTAAAAAAAGTTAACCCGGGGTAAATTTTAACCGCGCGTCAGAATGCGCGCCCTGGCCTACCCCTGGTCGAACTCCCCTAAAAAGCTAGGGAAGTACGGACCCTCCCCCCGACTCCCTCCTAGCTTTTATAGGGCCATTTACCTGAGGTGGCTAGCTACCCCCTAGCTTGCCGGTCCATGCTTATGTATGACGGAACTGTACATTTCTTTTTTTTTAACTTGTATGTTTTAAATTGTGCTTAATCGAGTAACACAAAAAACCTAAGCAGTGTACTGTACTAAAAATAAAAAAAGGTAAAAAGTCTTTGGAAACATTTTTGTAACAATGACAGCTAGTAAATTTTTTTTTATTCAAACTTGTTTTTGTTTTCAGGTTTGATAAATAATCAATTATCACTGTAATAAAAAAATAATAATTGATCACCAGACTTTTAAATTTAATTTATATTTAAAAAGCTAGATTTTTACTGTTCACCAATTTTAACAGCCTGAGTATTGGCATTTTAACAACAGCAGACCTAAAGTAAGTTTTGTCGATTTTACGTTATACAAAAACAACAGGGTTTTCATTTAAATTTATTAGCAATAAACATTTATATTTAAAATCAAACAGAAAATAATAATACATACACAATCGTATTTTACTTAAATTGACTGGTATAACCTTAAAAAGCTCTGAATTTGGAGTTTTAATGCTACTACAAATTCTTTGTCGTTTATATCTCTCACTTAAAAATCAATGGGCTTGTTTTATATTTGAGTGAGAGGTGTGAGGTTAACTTGGAGTTAAAAAGGGGAGGGTTAACAAACCTTGAGTAAGTTTTAATGATTTTACCTTATACAAGAAAAAACAGCTTTATTAAAATTTTATTGGCGCTGAAGATTTATATTCAAAATAATTTAATTACATACATAACACATAACGTATATAGTATTTTATTTAAATTAAATTGACTGGTAAAATCTTAAAGAGTTCTCCTAATTTCGGGGCTCTCAATGTCTCGATGGTACCCAAACTATTTTTGCAAATACTTCTACCTAAAACATACATGGGCAAGTTGTTTTAAATTGGAGACCACAAACACCAAAAACGCATGTTTTTTTTATTTTTTATAGCAAAACAACATAAAAATTCTTATTTTTAAAGCTTAAGGTTTGGTGCGAATTAAACGTCATTGCAAAGAATTATTTTTTAATTGGAGAGAGAGAGAACTATACAACTTCTTTTACCCTCCCAGGTTGAGCGAGAAGTATAGGGGGGGCGGTGGAGGGGGGCGGTAACCACATATTATATGGGAAAACAGTAAGTTACTTTACCAAGTTAGTTTCGTATAACATGACAGAGAAAAAATACTTCACCACATTTAGCATTTAAGATATTGCAATCAAAACATAAACAATAATCTCTTGTATAAAAGACGTTATTCAAGAATAATCCATTTTGAATGGCATATATAATCGATAAGTTAATTCAAGGGAGTGATGCCATTATAATGGCAAAACTCAAGTGGTAGTACGCGAATAAATTACTCCATTTCAATTCACGTGAACTCAAACAATCGTGTCATTCTAAATCATGTCATTCACCGAGGCCGCTTTTTACACAAGAATGTTTATGAGATATTATTTTAAAGAATAATTACATAATATATTCGCTAGAACTATTCCTGCTTAATTTTATTTTCGAAACCATAAACAGATCTGCTATTTGAGTATAAAATTATAGAATATTTGCGTTTATATTACATGTGAAGTTCTTATATTATAAAAACTTAATCAACGGAGTAACTAGAATATATACATAACACAATCGCTTTCACATATACATGACATCAAAATTAACCCTTGGTCCATGATGGGGGAGGGGAAGAGGTGCTGCGGGTAAAAACTATTCCCCACCCACAATGGACAAGGAGGGGTGTTGAGGGGGTCATAGGCGGTCGGGCGTAGATGGGAGCATAGGTGGGAAGGGGGAAGGGGGTTAAGGCTGGTTCACTTATGACAAAACGTCCTTTGGAAAAAGTCCAAAGGACATTTTTAGAAAAGCAAAAACGTCCTTTCGACATACCAAAACGTCCTTTGGACTTTTTCCTTTGGACGAAGTATGAATTCTACTTAAAATTTGTCTTTTGGATAAAGTCCAAAGGACAAAATCCAAAAGGAAAAGTCCAAAGGACAAGAAAGTATGAACACGTTGTCCTTTGGATTTTGTCCTTTGGACTTTGTCCTTTGGACAAAGTGTAAAGGACGTTTTAACGCTGTATTTCTCTTTTGGACAAAGTTCAAAGTACTTTTTTAGTCCAAAGGACGTTTTGTCATAAGTATGAACCAGCCTTAAAACGACCCTTCCCCGAAAATCCTGATTATAGCCGACACTCCCTCCCCACACACCTGTACACGGTCTGGAAATGCCCCCCTTTTTATTAGAGGATTTGCTCCCCCGCCAAAAAATGAAAAGTTACCCTAAAATTATGACGCCATTTTTGACTTATGATGACGCCATCATCGCAAATTTTTTGCAGTTTTTACCCTATTTAATGTATTTAAGCCATTTTAGACCTATTTTTACCTTATTTTCGCTTTTTAGTCCTTTTTTTCTCTTTCCCTTCTTTTTTTCTTTCCCACTGCTTGCCCCCCGTTTTATTGCCCCCCGTTTCAAAAAAGTTGCCCCCCGTGCCCCTTCCGTTTTGGAATTGCCCCCCCAATAAAACCCCGTGCCCTTTCTGTTTTGGAATTGCCCCCCCCCCAATAAAACCCCCGGGGCGGGGGGGGGGGGGCGGGGGCAGTGCACAGGTCTGGGTATTTATAATTATTAATGATAAATCGTGTATTTTATTTTTGGGGTACTCATTACAGTACTCAGTACTCATTAAAAAATATGGAAGGAAGGGGGTGTTCGTATAAAGGTTCTTAGCAAAAAATAAAATATTCAGTAGGTGCTAGTCCATATTGGTTAATACTCAATCAAACTTAGGAGGTGAGGTAATACTCCCACAAAAATATCGGTTGGACTATATACGTTGGCCCAACCGATATTTTTGTGCAAGTATTACTCGACCTACCAAATTTGAATATGGGAAACACAAAACGAGAGAACAAAACGAGGGGGGAACAAACGGAATAAAACAGGGAGCAAAGAAAAGAAAAGAAAAAAGAAGGGAAAAGAAAAAAGACGAAAAAACGAAAAAAAAACAAAAACAAAAAACAAAAACAAAAACCAAAAAACGCGAACAAAAAAAAACAAAGACCACGAGCAACAAACCACCCCAACCCCCTGTATGTATGGCTACCCGCCTCTGCCTCCTCCTGCCTCGGTCGTTCGTTCAGTCGAGTGTAACCACCTGCACCTCCAACTATGGAAAAAAGGAGGGAGTGGACGGCAAAGCTGGGCAGGAAGG
Organism: Microlaimidae sp. YZB2_3; assembly: GCA_030248175.1. Lineage (NCBI taxonomy): Eukaryota > Metazoa > Nematoda > Chromadorea > Desmodorida > Microlaimidae > Microlaimidae sp. YZB2_3. The sequence continues at coordinate 33,681 of JASAMX010016450.1, forward strand.
GGGGCGGGTGGAGGGGGTTATACCCCTAAAACACATCGATTACAAACTGCCAACACCCCAACTAACATTTAGGGGTCCCAGTACTAAAAACGGTAAAAAATATGGTTCTCCCCCTCCCCACCAAAAATCCGAGAGACTACCCACCAATGGTGTGGAGGGTCTAACTTAATTTAAAAATGTCGTCAAAAGATGTTTTTAAAATGACAAATAAGACAACTTTGGACAGGCAAAAATACTTAAGTCATTTTCAAACTAAAATAATGGTTCCCAGACCTTCCCCCCGTATTATTGCCCCCCCCCCGCCAAAAAATGAAAAAGTACCCTAAAATTATGACGTCATTTTTGACCTATGATGACGCCATCATCGCAAATTTTTTGCAGTTTTAGCCTATTTCAATGTATTTTAAGCCATTTTAGACCTATTTTTGCCTTATTTTCACTGTTTTTGTCCCTTTTTTTTCTTTTTTTCTTTCTCCCTACTTGCTCCCCCGTTTCAATGCTCCCCCCGTTTCAAAAAAATTACCCCCCGTGCCTCCCCCGTTTTGGAATTGCCCTCCCAATAAAACCCCCCAGGGGGCAGTGCACAGGTCAGGGTCCATAAGGAAAAAAAGGTGATGCTGATGCTTCATTTTAAAACAAACCACAAATAAAATTAAAAAATAAAACACTCCCTATTTTGTCAACTTTATTTCGGTTTTTTGATATAAAATTAGAAATTTATTGCTTTAAAATAGCTTCTAGAAAATTAACCGAATTTTAATTTTAAACGTTTAGCAATTTCGCTGCCAATTTTTTTCAAAAATCACTCATCACTCAGAGTTAACTATAACTTCTGAAGGATGCCCTCTTTTAACCACCAGACAAACAAAATATTAAATCTAATTAAATAAGTACTTTATAATAACATTGTATATACAAACTAACTTCAGCTTTATGTGAGGATCCCTTTCCTTTGCAAAAATCTGAGTTGAGAATATATATCACCAACCCAACCGGTTATTTTATACTTAAATCATATTATATACTAGTGTAGTGTCCACTAACCGAGAAAACCATAGTATAAATGTTTAGTGGATTTTAAATTTCCCTTCGATCCACTGTAAATCCGGGTTTTTAACCTCGCCCTTTGTTAACAACTTTCCCATGGAAAGAGATTTACTGCGATTATTATTTTTTTTAAATCCACAAATGCGGATTTCTAATATTTTTGCATTATTTTAAGGTAAAAGTATTTTATAAGGTACATTATAAGGTAAAAAATAGGTCTAAAATGGCTTAAAATACATTGAAATAGGCTAAAAACTGCAAAAAATTCGCGATGGCGTCATAATAGGTCAAAAATTGCAACATAATTTTAGGGTACTTTTTTATTTTTTGGCGGGGGGGGAATAAAACGGGAGAGGGGGAACAAATCCTCCGATAAAGCGAGGGGCATTTCCAGACCGTGCACAGGTCTGCAGCACAACAAAAAATACAGACGTTGGTTTGGTACTTATTTTTAAAATAGATTAAAACACCTCGAAAGTTCTTTTATTTAGTGTTGGAACGTTGGAAGGTGGATTTATTTCATTAAAGTTTTTAAAAAAATGACATCTTAACGTAAAAACACGACTTGCACAATTTCAACAAGATACAATTGTTATTATTTTTTTTGTGTTGTGCAGCCACAATCGCAGTGCTACAATAATCACAGTGCTGAGTGCAAAAGAAATCGCAGTCCCGACTTCAAGAAAACCAACACTGTGTTAAAAATCGCAGCGCGAGAAAACTAGCAGAAAATGAGTTTTCGTAGCGGAAGTCGCGCAAAAGTTTGCAAGTGCGACTTTTATAGCAAAATTTTGGTCAAAAATGGAGTGTACAGTCGGACATTCTCTTCGATTATTATTCTTGTTTTTAGTAATGATGTTTTGTCCATCCTACCCCCGATATAATGCTCCAAAGTTTCAAACATTTAAATTTCAGAAAGCCCTGCAACTCCGCAATTTAAATTAGCGGTTCGAATCTTATTTAAACTGGAAATATGTACTAATTTTTTTTTATTTATATTTTAGGCCATTTGTAACTTTTTTAAAAAGATTTTTTAAATTACATTGTATTCATGACATTCGTGCCAATCCGAATCCGAGGAAACGCACGGAGCTCTGCAGCTCCACAAAAACTGGACTCTATTGTGGGGTACCGCCTATTGCAAGAAATAAGCTAAGAAATCATATCCAGGCTTTTTAATGCCTTATCTCCGAATGCCACTAGTGCCCGCTATGGTAGGTAGGTAGTATATAACGATGTTGCGTTACAACGCTTTTAAACCGAAAAAGCCCATTGACACCGGTAAAAACGTCCTAGCGTTTTCATTCTTGCCGCCACTATCGCAGTTTTAAAGATGCAGTCTTTCACATTCGCCCTGAAATTCCCGCGACAAAAAAGTGCGTAAAAATTACGACATGAGTAGCGTCGTCCAGCGCTCGAGTACGTCCGGAAAAGTACGTGCGTCTGCGTTCCAAATACGCCAAAAAACGCGCAGTTTTCTGATTGGACGGCGCCTTGGAATCGCGGGAATCGTCCGGTTTTCTTATTTGATGGCGCGTTCGAAATACGTAGATCCGACGTAGCCACCACGCATGGACTTGCTAACGTTCTGCTCGAATTGTTTCCGGTTCGAACGAAGAACATCAGCGGCATCTTTATTCAGCGGATCTTCTGGGTTGGGTTCCTAAAATCGTAGGGTACAAAAATATTGATCATGCAGTTTATGCATCACATCATCCCCATAGATGTTTTTGGTCGGGTCCGCTAGGGGGGGGGGTCCACCCCCGGGTGGAAGGCCAAAATTTTTTAGTGGGGGGGGGGGGGGTTTCGGGACCCCCCTGGCTTTTTAGGGGGGGTCGACCCCGGGTGCGAGATTTCAAATTTAGGGGGGGGTCAGGGGGGTCCAATTTTTCAGGCAAAATTTTTAAAACTCACTAATTTAAGTGTTTTTAGGTCTAATATTGAATTTTATGTATTAAAACAGCCTATTTAGGCCTAAAAAGTGTATTTAAACACTGTTTTTAACTAAAAACCTGTGTTTTTGACAGTAAATAAAAAAATATACTTCCAAATTGGTCGGGAGGGGGGGGGGGAGGGGGGTCCAGCCTTCCAGGGGGGGGGGTAGGTCGGACCGCTCTCGAGCTTGGGGGGGGGGGAGGGGGGGGGAGGGGGGGCCCCCCTGGCTTTTTTCCAGGGGGGGGGTGCAAAATTTTGGCTCTAGGGGGGGGGGGGTGCGCCCCTCTGGGCCCCCCCCCAAAAAAACATCTATGATCTCCTCCCCCTTTTTTTGATTTTTCTTTTTTTCTAAAAGACATTTTGTCAATTTTAGTACAGACCAGTGCGGTCTGAAAATTACCGTTTTATTGAAAATTTCCCCCCCGTTTTATTGCCCCTCCCCGCAAAAAATAAAAAGTACCCTAAAATTATGACGTCATTTCTAACCTATGATGACGCCATCATCGCGAGTTTTTTGCAGTTTTTATTAGTCTATTTCAATGTATTTTAAGCCATTAGACCTATTCACCCTTATTCGCTTTTTTGTCCCGTTTTACCCTTTCCCTCTTTTTGTGGTTATTTGACGCTCAAAGAGTAATTTTTAACAAAATTTTTTTAACTCAATAATTTAAGTGTTTTTAGGTTTAATATTAAATTTTATGTACTAAAACCGCCTATTTAGGCCTAAAAAGTGTATTTAAACACTGTTTTTAACTAAAAAAACCGTGTTTTTGACAGTAAATAAAAAATTATACTTCTAAATTGGTGGGGAGGGGTGGGGGTAAGGGGGATCAGCCTCGCTAGGGGGGGTCAGGCCGGACCACCCTCGAGCTTTGGGGGGGGGCTGGATTTTTTTTAGGGGGGGTCCAAAATTTTGACTGTAGGAGGGAAGTGGACCCCTCTGTGCTCTGTCCCCCCAAAAAACATCTATGATTATCCCGCGATAGGATAAATGTTTTCACCCATCATGGGTTTTTTATTTTTGGTTATGTTTTTGATTTTTTTTAATTATATTTAATTTTATTTCTAAGCTTTTTATATATTATCTTGTTTTCTATTTTGTATATTTTGTGTAGGTTTATGCAATTTTTTTGTTGTTTTACTAGAGTTTAAACATTAAATAGTTTCTATCATTTTTTTTAAAAATCAAATATCTGTTTAAAATTATTGTTTACCTACTCTATTTTACGCATTTTGGTTTTATGTTTGTTTTTGAAAAATTATAGTTAAAGGCTCAGCTAGAACATTTGCTAAATGTATTAAAAATAAGGCTGGTTTTATCAGGGGATCGTCACAATTTGTTTCGCAACTTTTTTAGAAATTTCCATATATTATTTTCAATTTTTTTTAACCCATCACTGGTAATATTTTGGTTTTTAAGCGCATACCTCCCATAGGTATACCAGCTATTTGTTTAAAATAATTCCAGAAAATTTAATACCTGTATTGTTAACGACAAACTTAACTAGATTTTTTATTTCACATTTTGAATAGACATTTATTTTATCATATGCTAGATTTTTATCAGTATAAAAACATTTATCATATCCTACTGCCAGATTTTTTTATGGGCATTGTTAAAGAGAATTGGGTTCGGTACTATAGGCCCTAGTGATATGACGACAGGGTATAATTTATTCTCGTTTCTCGTATAAAAAACTTTTTTTGGAAAATTGCCAAATGGGGAAGGGGTAATTTTGGAAAATTGCCAAATGGTAATATTAGTGTCTTGATTATAAAGTCAACTATCACAAACTTTTTAATCCATAATCTTATATTTAATTAAAGATTATATACATACATGAGCGTAGCCAGGAGGGACTTTCTAGACCCCCTTTCAGTTCGGCAAAGGGAAAAATTTGGGGTTAGACCCCCTAGTTGGGTAGCCAAGGATAAAAATTTGAGGGTCTAGAACGACCATTCTTAAAAAATTTTCTCGCGCTTCGCTCAGCGTCCCATTATTTATATAGTCTCCACTCCACTCCAAATTTGTATTACTTTGTTTTGTAATCTTGGTATGACCACGCCAGAACCACCCCATTCTTTATGTTTTAATTGGTCTCCACTTCCAAATTTGTGTTACTTTATTTTTTAATCTTGCTAAGACCACGCTGGAACTGGACCCCTCCATTAGATTTGTTATATAGTAGTATTAAAAATTTAAAGGTTAGAAGTAGTTTTAAAAACATTTTCTGGTACTTTGCATTGCTCAGCTGTAATTGAATATACTCATTTTTCAGCTGTAATGTTTTGGAAATCGAAAATTTTAAGGTATCAAATTGTTTGTAAAAATTTTTTCTTTGTTTTATAGATTTATTTTTATTGAATAATAATAGGAAAATAATAAAGTATATGACATAAACAAGGTAGTAAACACTCCGTGCAAGCGCGAAAAATTTGTTTAGTCCTTCTATAACGCTTAAAAATTTTTCTCCAAGAGGCGAATTTCGGGGGGGGGGGGGTTGTCCTCGGATACCCCAAATTAAGGGGGGGGGGTGTGTTAGCAAAATCCGAAATTTTGAGGGGGGTATAACCCCCCAATCCCAATCCCCCTGCCTACCTATGACATAGGTTGTTTTAGTTCACAAAATTCAATATTAAACCTAAAAACTCCTAAATTTATTAAAAAATTTATTAAAATTATTAAAATTTATTAAAAAAAAGATTAAAAAATTAAAAAAACTGTTAAAAAATCGGAGCTCCTGGACCATGGGTGTTTTTTTTTTGAGAGAAAGGTGTCCCCTCCCCCCCCCCCCGACAGCCCTCTAGAAAAAATCCAATTGGCCCCTCCCCTCCAAAGCTCGAGAGCGGTCCGGCCTGACCCCCCCCCCCCCCGACGAGGCTAACCCCCTCCTTCCCTCTCAACCAATTTAGAAGTATAAGTTTTTATTTACTGTCAAAAACACGGTTTTTAGTATAAAGCAATGTTTAAATACATTTTATAGACCTAAATATGCTGTTTTAGTATATAAAATTTAATATCAGACCTAAAAAATTTAAATTACTGATTTAAAAACAAACTTTGTTAAAAAATCGGACCCCCTGGACCTTTACCCCCCTAAATTTGAAAGCTCGCACCCCAGGTTGACCCCCGTAAAAAGTCAGGGAGGTCCGCTGGACCCCACTGCCCCCTCCCTAAAAAATTTTGACCTTCCACCAGGGGGTTGACCCCCCTGGCGGACCTGACCAAAAACACCTATGCCCTGGTCCTGGATCCTTTCCCTAAATTTAAAATCTTGACCCCATGTCGACTCTGTCTCCACTAAAAAGCCATAAAAAAAGGGGTCTCTAGACCCCCATGGAACCCCCCTAAAAATAATTTTGGCCTTCCACCTGGGAGTGGACCCTCCTAGCTGACCTGACCAACACCTATGGATATTTGCATATTAAGCCCTTTGCATTTAAAAGTTATAAAAGCTTAAACTCTTTATTTTTTATCAAAATTTTCCAAGTATCTTCAAATAAACAGAGAACAGGTAGCAAATTTGATTTATTAAATTTGATGTCTGTTATTGAGCTTAATTGGTAAAACCAACTAATACTAATATGATTCGTTTTAATTACTACATGATTTGTATGTTTTTTAGTTAGATTAAAAGTTAAATAAAATAACAAATATTCTTACAGCAGCAGAATTTATGTCACACGGCTGTAGAAGAGTACAAGGTGGATGGGCTGCTCAAAGCTCAACAAGACGACCACAGTCAATCTTAACAAATAACGTTAAAAAATCTACTATTGACAGTGGTTTTTCAAGTGTCAGTAGTCCCGTAGTATATTTAGAAGAAAGGGAGGTAAATTATTTGCAATGCTAAACAATGTATATATAAGTAGAGAGGTTGACGATCCCCTAAAACCCAGGTGCAGACCTGTGGATGGTCTGGAAATACCCCCCGCTTTATTTGAGGATTTGCTTCCCCCGCTTTATTGCCCCCCGCCCAAAATTGAAAAAGTACCCAGAAAATTATGGCGCTATTTTTGACCTATAATGACGCCATCATATCATCACTAAATTTTTGAAGTTTTTAGCTTATTTCAATGCATTTTAAGCCATTTTAGACATATTTTTTACCTTATTTTCGCTTTTTTTTCATTTCCCTTCTTTTTTGTTCTTTTGTGCTGTGTTTTTGTCTTTCTCCTCTGCTTCCCCCTGTTTTACTGCCCCCGTTTCAAAGAAGTTGCCCCCCTGTTCCCCCCATTTTCGAATTAAAAATGAAACCTTGGGGGCAGTGCACAGGTCTGCAGGTGTATTGCTAGACTTCCACCACTTTCTACCAAATTTAATTAGCGCCCCACAGTAGACACATTATTACATATGGGCAAGTTAGCCGGGAGTGTTAAAACAGAGGGACAATGTCAGAATGCAAGGAACGTATTTTAACCAAAAAATTTTGAGTAAGCATTTTACAATGTCTTTTGATTTTTTGTTTTTAAAGAATAGGTGAAAAAGTATGTTTTTACCATCGTTTTTAAAGGAAAAACCTGTGCAATGCCCTGCACAAGTCTAATGTTTTATGTCGCGGTAATGTTTATTATAAAATAATTATAAATATTTTGCAATAATATTCCTATAGTCCTAAAGGCAAAAATCCAACAGTCAATAATACATGCAAAACCGTAACCATACTAATAACATGCTGTAAATTTTAGAAACCGATTGCAAAGAAACCGCCTGATATTATTTTAAAGGAATCTGGAGCAACTGAACTTAGTAACTCTTCCAAAGGAAAATCCATGTAATGTAAGATTATTCGTTTTAAAAAAAGTCATAGTATAGCTAACGATTTAAAAAAAACCATAACAAAATTTCTTTTGTTTTTAAATATGTTCAAATAAATAATTCATTTTTTTAAAGTTCTGAGTTTTGAAGAATAAAGTTTTGCATGAATGTAGTCATAGATGAACAAGAGGGTAGGGTGGGGTCCACCCTCCTAGCCTCAAAATTTTGGGGCCCCCTCCTAGAAAAAAATCCAGGGCCCCCCCCCAAATTTTTGAATTTTTTATCCCTGACTCCCCTCTAAATTTTGAAATCTGACCCCCCTGCCCTCTTGAAAAAATTTTAAGTACTTTTTTTATACTAAATTTTCTTATATCAAAAACGTGAATTTTTAACATAAATTTATGTTTTTACACCCTTTTTATACCTAAATATAGCTTTGTATTCAATAAAATGTAGTATTATCTTATAAAAAACTATTATTAAACATTTAATGGTTTAAAAGTATTTTGTTTTAAAAATTGGACCCCACCTGACCCCCCTCTAGGTTTCAAAATCTTCCACTTCTGATCGACCCCCCTAGAAAGCTAACGGGGTTTCACCCCCCTAGGACCCCCCTAGATTTTGAAATGTCATTTACCCAGGGTAAGCACCCCCTAGCTTTTTGACCATGTTTATCTATGAACGTACATAGGTCACCGACCTTCGACGGCTCAGGGGGGGGTCCACACCCCGGGGTGTGGAGGTTTTTGACCTCCAGGGGGGGGTCACACCCCGGGGTGTTTTTTTGAAAAAAAAAACACCCGGGGGTGCTTGGGGTGTTTTTTCCAGTTTTTTTTGACCAAAATTGACAATTTTTTGACGAAATTTGACCATTTTTTAAGCATTTTTTGGGATTTTCTGGTGGGGGGGGGGTGGTCAAAAATGGTGCCTTAGGGGGGGGGGTCAGGGGTTCAGGGGGTGGATGGGGGGGGAGGGGTCAAAAAATGGGCCTTAGGGGGGGGATAGGTCTCAGGAGGCCGTAGGGGGGGGGGGTGACCCCCCCCCCTACACCCCCCCTTCGGTGACCTATGTGAACGTAGTGTGAACACAAACTTCACTGAGCCAAAGCTTTTTTGTGAAATATCTAAAGAAAAAAAAACAGATTGAATAAATTCGGCCCTATCTGAACCTATAGACTATTTTTGAATTTAAATTTTCTGCCATTTGATAGCCTTAGTACTGGTTTACACGGGAGTATGAAGTGACATGTGGATGTGGCGCATTCTGCGCGCATTACATTATTACACTGTCATGGTTGCTACAGTGTGAACGGTGTGTGTAGGGCCCAACCGGATCCATGATTTTGGATCCAGCTGGACCAGACTTGATCCAAAGGGAGATCCGGCTGGACCAGAACTGGATCTGGACTGGATCTGTACTAAATATTTCAAAGTCAATACTATTGTATAGTAATGAAATAAAATAAAAAAGTAATGTATTGGCTTAATACTTGCCAACTAACCTTAATAAAACAAAGAAACTTTTTATACCAACTTATCTCTTAACACAATATTAGACACAATGTTTCAATTACCTGATTTCCTCTTTAACAATGCCCAAAAGCAATATCTGGCAGTAGGATATATATGATAAATGTTTTTATACTGATAATAATCTAACATATGATAAAATAAGTGTCTATTCAAAATGTGAGAAAAAAATATAATTAAGTTTGTCGTTAACAATACATATATTAAATTTTTTGGAATTATTTTAAACAAATATCTGGTATACTTATGAGAAATATGCGCTTAAAAACCAAAATATTACGAGTGATTGGGTTATAAAAAATTAAACAGAATATATGAAAATTTGTGAAAATTTACCAAACAAATTGTCACGATCCCCTGATAGTATACCAGCCTTATTTTTAAAACCTTTAGGCAATATTCTAGCTGAGCCTTTAACTATAATTTTTCAAAAACAAACATAAAACCAAAATGCATAAAATAGAGTAGATAAACAATAATTTTAAACGGATATTTGATTTAAAAAAATGATAGAAACTATTTAATGTTTAAACTCTAGTAAAACAACAAAAAAATTACACAAACTTAAACATATAAACATATAGACTCAAAACTCTAATTTGTGTGTAATATAAATTTTATTAAAAAACAAAATATACAAAATACAACAAATTAATAGGCATATAAAAAGCTTAGAAATAAAATTAAATATAATTACAAAAATCAAAGACATAACCAAAAATAAAAAACCATCATGGGTGAAAACATTAATCTTACCGCAAGATAATAGCATAGCATAAGTAAAAATTTGTAGTGGGCTGGGCATAGATGTTTTTTGGGGGGGGGGGAGGACAGAAGGGTCCCTCCTACCTAGAGCCAAAATTTTGGACCCCCAAGAAAAAATCCAGAGGGGCCTCCTTCCCCCAAAGCTCAAGAGCGGTCTGGCCTGACCCTCCCCCTAGCGAGGCTGATCCCCCTCCAGCGAAGCTGAGCCTGTTTTTTTTATTTACTGTTAAAAACACGGTTTTTTAGCTAAAAACAGTGTTTAAATACACTTTTTAGGCCTAAATAGGCGGTTTTAGTACATAAAATTGAATATTAAACCTAAAAACACTTAAATTATTGAGTTAAAAAGGTTTTGTTAAAAAATTACCCCCCTGACCCCCCTAAATTTAAAATCTCGCACCTGGGGTCAAACCCCCTAAAAAGCCAGGGAGGTCTGAACCCCCCAAAAAAATTTAGGCCTTCCACCCGGGGGTGGACCCCCCTAGCAGACCTGACAAAAACATCTATGGTGGCGGGAGTGTCAAAATAAGATAAAATAAAAGTAAGGTTATCTTATTCCTGTAAAAAACTCAGATCCAGCCAAGATCCGGTTTTAAAAAAAAAGATCTGGCCAGACCGGATCCAAAAATGACCGGATATGCCAAATCCACCAGACCAAACTGGATATCCGGTTGGGCCCTAGGTGTGTGCTGTGTGTCACATGTAAGCTGCCACTCATGTGTGAACCAGCTATTAACCTCATCTTAGCCCCGACTTTCAGTTCTTATAAATGAATTCAAATTGATCTGTTTAGCACAAATTGTTATAGTGGGTATATAAAGAATAAAACACTATTTTAAAAAATTAAGAAAATCAAAATAGTGCTTTAAATTCTAGAATGGAGAATCCTGGATTTCTTTGGGTTTTTAGTGAGGTACCTATAGCCTGTTGGTGTTGACCACAGACTAACCGGCTAAAAATCTAGCAGGGTTCCAATGGCTCGGTTTCAAAAAAAAGTAGTTTTAAACCATTTGTATAATATTTATATGTCTAATAACCCCCTCGATAACCTACAATGGGGATTACGCCACTCTGGAGGTCGTGGTTGATTTGGTTCACCAAAACCGCCATTGCCACCCTCATGAGGGTGATTATTGCCACGTTACGTGTTGTGGCGTAGCGGCTTGCCGCGCTGAGGGGGCTGAGGTCCTTACCGTGTGGCCATTGCGGCCTAGCCCACAACCGGAGGAGTAGGTTTATCTTTACACATCACTATGCAGACCGAAAGAATTAAGCCTTCCTCCACGGTAAGACAAACCATTTGTATAATAATTTATATATGCCTAGGGAATAGATTATATGGTGGAATTAATGTCTTTTATTGTTCTATCTGTATTATTAAATATAACCTCACATCTAATCCCTTAAAATCCTCTGATAGGGGAGAGGCCTTTGACTAACATTCTACATCAACAACAGTGCTGATATAGGGTGGTAGGCGGTAATATGGAATATCCATGGCCGGCCCGTCTTAGGCTTAAAAAAAAAATATAAATAAAAATATTAATAATGTCTTCTTCGTTGACTAAACGATTTTTAATTCCAGAAGAGAAGCAAAAAGTTTTTCTCAGAGTTTGAGGGGGGTTTTGAGCTTGAGAAAAAGATAAGTAGAACAAGACTTTACCCTGCCAAAGGTAGACAGGCAGGCTTCTCGATTTTTTTCGAGCAAATATAGCTAAAAGACTAATATAGCATCTTTATGTTTATGAGGTGTTTATTATTAAATAATAAAAATATTAAAATACTGGACTGGACCCTATTTGTTTGTACGTTTAATCGTTTCTTTTATTTTAGAATTCAATTTCTTCCGTCATTCTTAGCGAAGGCCGACGCCGACCATTTATTTTAAGACCCTCATTTTGAAGGTAGGCACAATAAATAAATATTACTTCTATTGGTTGAAACTAACGATATAAGAATGTAAAGTATAAAAAATTAAGCAAGGCTTCTTTATTACTGATAAGCAAGCAAGCATTTTTTTTATTTCTTCGTTTATTTGTTTAACATAAAAGCCGGATACGCAATGCCGATGTCTCTCAGCACTAACTGTGTAACCATATACTATATATCAATAATATTTACAATATTAACTTAACATTATAACAATTTAGCATGTCTTAGTCGGCATCCGATCTTAATTTGCCTTCTTTATGCAAGACGTGAGTTCTGCCACTGCGCTACAAGCTTGACGGGTGGGTAAAATTTTAACGTCCCAGTTTGGAGAGCTTTTAACATTTTCAAATTTGGTTGAAATAAATAAAAAATAATTAAATAAGCTTAAAACAACTTAAAATCCGCACCAAATTTTTAGCAACAACAAACCGTCGCCAAAAATTTAATGATAAGAGAATGCGCGGGAGCTTATTTCAATATTGACAACGTCCAGTGGCGTGCCCAGGGGGGGGGGGGGGGGCCGCCGCCCCCCCTCCCCTGAAATCCGGCGAAGCCGGATTTTTTTGTAAGGGGGGACCCTTACGTTTTTTAAATTTTGGGAGAGAAAAATTTTTTTTTTAATATTAATACAGAAACTTTCCTGATGCCTTCCAAAAGCATATTAATAGTCGAAAAAACCAAATTTTTCCCGCTCGCGGGTAGTTAAAATCGACTATTTATCTTAGTTTTTTCGATTTTAAGTCGATTATGCCGTTCAATAGTTAAGGCATACATGTTAAATAATACTACTATAAACACTATTAACCTTTTAATAACGTTTAAACACATGTTTTTTAAATGTATAGTAAAAAATCTTAAATTTTATAACAAGTATCATCTGGAATCAAAATTTCTATTGTATTTTAGCGCCTTAAATTCAAAATTTTCAAAATTTTCTCCCCCGCGGCCGTCTGCCCCCTGGATCCCCCTGACAAAGGGCTCTGCCCTATGACCTCGCTAAGGGGCTATCGCTCCCCAGACCCCCTTCAGGGTTGGTCTTTGCCCCCACACCGCCCCCCCCCCCCCCGAAATAAAAACCTGGGCACGCCACTGACGACGTCCAATAAAACCTGATTTTATTTGCACATATAAAAGAATATAATACAGGAAGAAAACCACCGTTGTAATTCCCCCCTAACTAGCACCTAATCACCCGTTTCTGTCACTAAATAAATTAAACGAGTTTATATTTAATATTTCCAGGCATTGATTGGGTGCAAAACGAAGACAAATATGGTCCGCAACCTCGATTAACTAAATGGTATGGAGATTTCCCCTACTCCTATTCTGGGCTACATCATAATTCCAATACAGAGGTGAGTATTTACCGCCACCAGGGGGAGTTCGATTTATAGTATACAATGTTTCAAAAAATCTCTCACACTTCTAAAATTGGTGCCTTAAATACGCACCCGGTCTAAATTCATGGTGAGTATTTTATTTTTCAGTTATTGCTTAGTAGTAAAAGTTTATTTCTGTTTTTAGCGATTTTTTAATTTAATTTCTGTTACAATTAGCCATTTTATTTTAATTCCAAAATTCTTACGTAAGGATAACACTCAGAAGTTAAAAAAAAAACAATACAGGACATTAAAATAAAATCAGCACAGGTGTTATTTCCTTGCTGTGAAGATTGCATTCGTTGTTGTATCTAATCCTCATAAAACTTACTGTTATTTTAGTGGCATCCAGAACTGAACAATATAAGAGACCTTTTGGAAACCACGACGGGTAAGACGTTCAACTCCGTGCTGTGCAATCTGTACAGGGACGGTCACGACTCAGTGGACTGGCACAGCGACAACGAACCCACCCTCCGCCGCAATCCCTACATAGCATCAGTGTCTCTCGGCGATGTTCGGCTGTTTGAACTTAGGAAAAAACCCGCGGAGGTAATGTAATCAAAAATATAAGTCAGCTGATGCTGTTATAATAAAATAATAGTCTATTTAAATGGTCCTTTCATTATAATGGCTAATTCATTCGGAACTGGGCTTTTTAGCCATTTAAAAATAAGCTCTTGGTTTCTTCTTCAATCACAACATGTCAAAAATAAAAGATTTTTTAGAAGAAAACAAAATTTTGTCCGTTTTACAAATAATTTGCATATTATGATAATTTTTATACCTAATTGAAATGGTTTTATTCATGCAATATTTCTTCAATTTATCTATTTCTAATTCTGAATAAAATTAATTAATTAATAATTATAATGGCTGTTTCTTCATTTTAATTCGCGTGAATGACAATAGCAAAATGCCACTATAATAGAGCTACCATTAAATATATTATTTCATAAAAATAGGATACACTGACTGAATTTTTTATATAGAAGTTGCGCATTCTGGCGTTGCTAGATGGGTTTAACTACGGCGAAACATGCACCCACTTTTGGGTGAGCGCAAAGCCACAGGCGACTATGGAAGGTTTTTTTACGGGGCATCTGCATTTCCACCAGAAAGGCAAAATTTTAGATCCCCGGAAAAAAACCGGGCATTTACCCAAATCGTTTTTTGATTTTAAAGAACAAGTAAGTAAAATGCTAAATTTTGGTCAAAAAGCCCTTTTTTGAATTTTTGAGTTTTTTATTGCTTAAAACTTAAATTTGGAGGTACCTAAAAGTCATTTTAAAGGATTTCTTTCTTCAATTTTTTTTAAATTGGGGAGGGGGTTGGGTTCATACATGGGCAAGTTTGTCCCGAGTGGAGGGGCGGGGGGGTTAAACCCCAAATTAGGGGAAGGGGGTTAAAATTCAAGAAGCGCAAAATACCCATATCGTTTTTTTTTCTGGGTGCATTTTACCCATATCGTTTTTCGATTTTAAAGAAGAAATAGGTAAAAAACGCTAATTTTAGGTCAAAAAGCCCTTTTTATTGCATTTTTAAGCTTTTTAGTGTTTAAAATATTCTTTTTGACCTTAAAATTTAAATTTGGAGGCAGTTAGAAGTCATTTTATAAAGACATTTTTTTCTTTATTTTTCCAAAATTATGGGGGTTGGTTAACCTTTTCTTCCCCTCCCCCACTTCTGAGTGGGGTGCTCTTATGAAAAATTTTCGAAATTTCTATGCCCCCAAACACTTTTTTGGTTTTTTAATACTGGGACCCACAAATTTTAGAGGTGTGTGTGTACGGGTATAACCGGTAAATTCACAAGGAAAGTTTAAAGTTCTCAGTTTCTGGCGTTTTCGAAAATTACCCCTTCCCATGCCCATCTATGACCTCAATTTTAAACCTTTGATGCCTCTGTTTACGTTTATATTTTTTTGTTTACTCACTTCATCATTGTAAAAGTTCCAGGACGAGCCGGAAGATTTCAGCTGTTCGCAGCACGTGAAAGTTCGTTTACCTCACGGAAGTCTGATAATAATGGAAAGGGGCCACACAATCAGACTGGCAGCATCGAGTTCCAAAAGAGTATCATGACAAGGGACCAAGAATACAATCTCACTTTTAGAACTATTCTTTAAAGAATAAAACGAGCTTTATGATTTATATAAAATTTGTTAAAATATAAGACGCGGGAATTAACCATTTCAGGAGCTCCGTAGCTCCGCCCATAAAATAAGCGATTTTTTAAGTATAATTTAAACTTAAAATTACTATATCTGCATTTTTTAGATTATTTCTAGCGCCTTAAATAAGTTTTGAAAAAAATTAATTTGCAAAAAAATTGACAAAAACACTCTTAAATTATCCATGAATTCAGTGCTAAAATAAAGAGGCTCCGGAACTCTGAGGGCTACTCGAAGCTCCTTAAAAAGGAGGTCCACTTCGGACCTCGGAGCTCCGGGGAACATCACTAGTGTACAGACCTGTGCACGGTCTGAAACTGCCCCCCCCGTTTTATTGGAGGATTTGCCCCCACCCCCCGTTTTATTGCCTCCCCCCCCCCCGCCATAACAATGAGAAAAGTACCCTGAAAAATATAAACGTAAACAGAGGCCATCAAAGGTTTAAAATTGAGGTCATAGATGGGCATGGGAAGGGTAATTTTCTGAAACGCCAGAAACTGACAACTTTAAATTTTTGGGTTTACCGGTTAACCCGTACACACACACCTCTAAAATTTTGTGGGTCCCAAGTACGCAAAACCAAAAAAAGTGTTTGGGGGCATAGAAATTTCGAAAATTTTTCATAAGAGCACCCCACTCAGAAGTGGGGAGGGGAAGAAAGGTTAACCAACCCCCATAATTTTGGAAAAATAAAAAGAAAAAATGTCTTTATAAAATGACTTTTAACTGCCTCCAAATTTAAATTTTAAGGTCAAAAAGAATATTTTAAACACTAAATGGCCAAAAATGACAAGGCTTTTTTACTGAAAATTAGCGTTTTTTACCTATTTCTTCTTTAAAATCGAAAAACGATATGGGTAAAATGCACCCAGAAAAAAAAACGATATGGGTATTTTGCGCTTCTCTGAATTTTAACCCCTTCCCCTAATTTGGGTTTACCCCCGCCCCTCCACTCGGGAAAAATCTGCCATGTATGAACCCAACCCCTCTCAATTTTGAAGAAAGAAATCCTTTAAAATGACTTTTAGGTACCTCTCAAATTTAAGTTTTAAGCAATAAAAAACTCAAAAAATTCAAAAAAGAAGTTTTTGACCAAAATTTAAGCATTTTACTTACTTGTTCTTTAAAATCAAAAAACGATTGGGGTAATTGTAGTTTTTTTCGGGGGATCTAAAAATTTTGCCTTTCTGGTGGAAATGCAATATGCCGAAAAAGTTTCATAGTCGCCTGCCACCGACTTTTGGGTGAGCGTAACTACACGCCACCACGGAAGGTTTTTTTTACGGGGCACATTTACTTCATTATAAAGGAAAAGTTTAGATCCCTAAAAAAACCGCATTTACCCAAATCGTTTTTTGATTTTAAAGAACAAGTAAGTAAAAATGCTAAATTTTGGCTGAAAAGCCCCTTTTTTTGAATTTTTGAATTTTTTTATTGCTTAAAACTTAAATTTGGAGGTAATGAAAAGTCATTTTTAAAGGATTTTCTTCTTCCAATTTTTTTTAAATTGGGGGAGGGGGTTGGGTTCAGACATGGAAGTATGTTTGTCCCGAGTGGGTAGGGGGGGCGGGGGGAGTCAAACCCCTAATTAGGGGAAGGGGGGTACATTCCAAAAAAGCGCAAAATACCACATTGTTTTTTTTCTGGCTGCATCTTACCCATATCGTTTTTTGATTTTAAAGAAGAAATAGCAAAAAATGCTAATTTTAGGTCAAAAAGCCCTTTTATTGCATTTTTAAGCTTTTTAGTGTTTAAAATATTCTTTTTGACCTTAAAATTTTAGTTTGTGAGGCAGTTAGAAGTCATTTTATAAAGACATTTTTTCTCTTCACTTCTCCAAATCATGGGGGGCTCGAGCTAACCTTTTCTTCCCCCTCCCCACTTCTGAGTGGGGTGCCTCTTATGAAAAATTTTCGAAATTTCTATGCCCCCAAACACTTTTTTGGTTTTTTAGTACTGGAATCCATCATACTTTATAGGTGTGTGTGTACTGCACGATTAACCGGTAAACCTAAAAATCTAAAGTTGTCAGTTTCTGGCGTTTCGAAAATCACCCTTCCGATGCCGATCTATGACCTAAATTTGAAACCCTTTGATGTGCCTCTGTCTGGGTTTATATTTTTAGTGTACTTTGTCATTGTTTGGCGGGGGGGGGGGGAATAAAACGGGGGGGGGGGGCAAATCCTCCAATAAAACGGGGGGGGGCATTTTCAGACCGTGCACAGGTCTGTACACTAGTGATGTTCCCCGGAGCTCCGAGGTCCGAAGTGGACCTCCTTTTTAAGGAGCTTCGAGTAGCCCTCAGAGTTCCGGAGCCTCTTTATTTTAGCACTGAATTCATGGATAATTTAAGAGTGTTTTTGTCAATTTTTTTGCAAATTAATTTTTTTCAAAACTTATTTACGGCGCTAGAAATAATCTAAAAAATGCAGATATAGTAATTTTAAGTTTAAATTATACTTAAAATCGCTTATTTTATGGGCGGAGCTACGGAGCTCCTGAAATGGTTAATTCCCGCGTCTTATATTTTAACAAATTTTATATAAATCATAAAGCTCGTTTTATTCTTTAAAGATAGTTCTAAAAGTGAGATTGATTCTTGGTCCCTTGTCATGATACTCTTTTGGAACTCGATGCTGCCAGTCTGATTGTGTGGCCCCTTCCATTATTATCAGACTTCCGTGAGGTAAACGAACTTTCACGTGCTGCGAACAGCTGAAATCTTCCGGCTCGTCCTGGAACTTTTACAATGATGAAGTGAGTAAACAAAAAAATATAAACGTAAACAGAGGCATCAAAGGTTTAAAATTGAGGTCATAGATGGGCATGGGAAGGGTAATTTTCGAAACGCCAGAAACTGACAACTTTAAATTTTTGGGTTTACCGGTTAACCCGTACACACACACACCTCTAAAATTTGTGGGTCCCAGTACTAAAAAACCAAAAAAGTGTTTGGGGGCATAGAAATTTCGAAAATTTTTCATAAGAGCACCCCACTCAGAAGTGGGGGAGGGGAAGAAAAGGTTAACCAACCCCCATAATTTTGGAAAAATAAAGAAAAAAATGTCTTTATAAAATGACTTCTAACTGCCTCCAAATTTAAATTTTAAGGTCAAAAAGAATATTTTAAACACTAAAAAGCTTAAAAATGCAATAAAAAGGGCTTTTTGACCTAAAATTAGCGTTTTTTTACCTATTTCTTCTTTAAAATCGAAAAACGATATGGGTAAAATGCACCCAGAAAAAAAAACGATATGGGTATTTTGCGCTTCTTGAATTTTAACCCCCTTTCCCTAATTTGAGGTTTAACCCCCCCCCCCGCCCCTCCACTCGGGACAAACTTGCCCATGTATGAACCCAACCCCCACCCCAATTTAAAAAAAATATAGACGAAAAAAATCCTTTAAAATGACTTTTAGGTACCTCCAAATTTAAGTTTTAAGCAATAAAAAACTCAAAAATTCAAAAAAGGGCTTTTTGACCAAAATTTAGCATTTTACTTACTTGTTCTTTAAAATCAAAAAACGATTTGGGTAAATGCCCGGTTTTTTTCCGGGGATCTAAAATTTTGCCTTTCTGGTGGAAATGCAGATGCCCCGTAAAAAAACCTTCCATAGTCGCCTGTGGCTTTGCGCTCACCCAAAAGTGGGTGCATGTTTCGCCGTAGTTAAACCCATCTAGCAACGCCAGAATGCGCAACTTCTATATAAAAAATTCAGTCAGTGTATCCTATTTTTATGAAATAATAATATATTTAATGGTAGCTCTATTAATGGCATTTTGCTATTGTCATTCACGCGAATTAAAATGAAGAAACAGCCATTATAATTATTAATTAATTTTATCCAGAATTAGAAATAGATAAATTGAAGAAATATTGCATGAATAAAACCATTTCAATTAGGTATAAAAATTATCATATGCAAATTATTTGTAAAACGGACAAAATTTTGTTTTCTTCTAAAAAAATCTTTTATTTTTGACATGTTGTGAATTGAAGAAGAAACCAAGAGCTTATTTTTAAATCGCTAAAAAGCCCAGTTCCGAATGAATTAGCCATTATAATGAAAGGACCATTTAAATAGACTATTATTTTATTATAACAGCATCAGCTGACTTATATTTTTGATTACATTACCTCCGCGGGTTTTTTCCTGAGTTCAAACAGCCGAACATCGCCGAGAGACACTGATGCTATGTAGGGATTGCGGCGGAGGGTGGGTTCGTTGTCGCTGTGCCAGTCCACTGAGTCGTGGCCGTCCCTGTACAGATTGCACAGCACGGAGTTGAACGTCTTACCCGTCGTGGTTTCCAAAAGGTCTTTTATATTGTTCAGTTCTGGGTGCCACTAAAATAACAGTAAGTTTTATGAGGATTAGATACAACAACGAACGCAATCTTCACAGCAAGGAAATAACACCTGTGCTGATTTTATTTTAATGTCCTGTATTGTTGTTTTTTTTAAACTTCTGAGTGTTATCCTTACGTAAGAATTTTGGAATTAAAATAAAATGGCTAATTGTAACAGAAATTAAATTAAAAAATCGCTAAAAACAGAAATAAACTTTTACTATTAAGCAATAACTGAAAAATAAAATACTCACCATGAGTTTAGAGCGGGTGCGTATTTAAGGCACCAATTTTAGAAGTGTGAGAGATTTTTTGAAACATTGTATACTATAAATCGAACACCCCCTAGTGGCGGTAAATACTCACCTCTGTATTGGAATTATGATGTAGCCCAGAATAGGAGTAGGGGAAATCTCCATACCATTTAGTTAATCGAGGTTGCGGACCATATTTGTCTTCGTTTTGCACCCAATCAATGCCTGGAAATATTAAATATAAACTCGTTTAATTTATTTAGTGACAGAAACGGGTGATTAGGTGGCTAGTTAGGGGGGAATTACAACGGTGGTTTTCTTCCTGCATTATATTTGTTTCTTTTATAGGTGCAAATAAAATCAGGTTTTATTGGACGTCGTCAGTGGCGTGCCCAGGATTTTATTTCGGGAGGGGGCGGTCTGGGGGGTAAATACTAACCCTGAAGGGGGGTCTGGGGGACGAGAGTTCCCCAGCGGGGTCAAGGGGCAGAGCCCCTTGTCAGGGGGGTCCGAGGGGGGCAGAATGCCCCCCGGGGGAGAAAATTTTAAAATTTTGAATTTAAGGCGCTAAAATACAATAGAAATTTTAATTCCAGATGATATTTGTTACAAATTTTAAGATTTTTTTATACATTTAAAACATGTGTTTAAATGTTAATAAAAGGATAATAGGGGTTATAGTAGTTTTATTAAGCATGTATGCCTTAACTACTGAACGGGATAATCGATTTAAAATCGAAAAAACTAAAATAAATTGTCAATTTAAACTACCCGCGTAGCGGGAAAATTTTGGTTTTTTGACTATTAATATGCTTTTGGAAGGCATCAGGAAAGTTTCTGTATTAATATTAAAGAAAAAAATTTTTCTCTCCCAAAATTTAAAAAACGTAATGGTCCCCCCTTACAAAAAAATCCGGCTTCGCCGGATTTCGGGGGGAGGGGCGGCCGCCCCCCACCCGCCCCCTCCCCCTGGGCACACCACTGGACGTCGTCAATATTGAAATAAGCTCCCGCGCCTTTTCTTATCATTAAAGTCTTGGCGACGGTATGTTGTTGCTAAAAAATTGGTGCGGATTTTAAGTTGTTTTAAGCTTATTTAATTAATTTTAATTTATTTCAACCAAATTTGAAACTGTTTAAAGCTCCAAACTGGGACGTTAAAATTTTACCCACCCGTCAAGCTTGTAGCGCAGTGGCAGAACGCACGTCTTGCATACAGAAGGTAATTAGATCCAATGCCGACTAAGACATGCTAAATTGTTATAATGTTAAGTTAATATTTGTAAATATTATTGAATATAGTATTTGGTTACACAGTTAGTGCTGAGTAACATCGGCCTTGCGTATCCTGCTTTTATGTGAAACAAATAAACTGAGAAATAAAAAAAATGCTTGCTTATCAGAATAAAGAAGCCTTGCTTAATTTTTATACTTTACATTCTTATATCGTTAGTTTCAACCAATAGAAGTACATCTATTGTGCCTACCTTCAATGAGGGTCGAAAATAAATGGTCGGCGTCGGCCTTCGCTAAGAATGACGGAAGAAATTGAATTCTAAAATAAAATAAACGATTAAACGTACAAACAAATAGGGTCCAGTCCAGTATTTTAATATTTTTATTATTTAATAATAAACACCTCATAAACATAAAGATGCTATATTAGTCTTTTAGGTATATCCGCTCCCAAAAAAATCCAGAAGCCTGCCTGTCTACCTTTGGCAGGGTAAAATCTCTCTACTCATTCTCAAACTTAAAACCCCTCTCAAACTCTGAGAAAAACTTTTTGGTGTCTTCTCTTCTGAAATTAAAAAAAAATGTTTCAGTTAACAAAGAAGACATTAATTAATATTAGAATATTTTTTTTTTTTAAAGCCGAACGGCCAGGGAACAAACAACCAACAGACACCCAGACACGCAAGCCCCAACACAGCAGAACCCCCCCCCCCCCCACCGGCGCCCCCCCCCCCCCCAGCCCCACCCCCCCCCCCGCCCCCTTATTAGACATATATAAATATTATACAAATGGTTTCAAACTACTTTTTTTGAAACCGGGCCATTGGAACCCTGCTAGATTTTTAGCCGGTTAGTCTGTGGTCAACACCAACAGGCTATAGGTACCTCACTAAAAACCCAAAGAAATCCAGGATTCTCCATTCTAGAATTTAAAGCACTATTTTGATTTTCTTAACTTTTTAAAATAGTGTTTTATTCTTTATATACCCACTATAACAATTTGTGCTCAACAGATCATTTTGAATTCATTTATAAGAACTGAAAGTCGGGGCTAAGATGAGGTTAATAGCTGGTTCACACATGAGTGGCAGCTTACATGTGACACACAGCACACACCTAGGGCCCAACCGGATATCCAGTTTGGTCTGGTGGATTTGGCATATCCGGTCATTTTTGGATCCGGTCTGGCCAGATCTTTTTTTTTAAAACCGGATCTTGGCTGGATCTGAGTTTTTTACAGGAATAAGATAACCTTACTTTTATTTTATCTTATTTTGACACTCCCGCCACTATAGATGTTTTTGTCAGGTCCGCTAGGGGGGTCCACCCCCAGGTGGAAGGCCTAAATTTTTTTGGGGGGTTCAGACCTCCCTGGCTTTTTAGGGGGCTCGACCCCAGGTGCGAGATTTCAAATTTAGGGGGGTCTGGGGGGTATTTTTTTAACAAAACCTTTTTAACTCAATAATTTAAGTGTTTTTAGGTTTAATATTCAATTTTATGTACTAAAACCGCCTATTTAGGCCTAAAAAGTGTATTTAAACACTGTTTTTAGCTAAAAAACCGTGTTTTTAACAGTAAATAAAAAAAACAGCCTCAGCTTCGCTGGAGGGGGATCAGCCTCGCTAGGGGGAGGGTCAGGCCAGACCGCTCTTGAGCTTTGGGGGAAGGGGGTCCCTCTGGATTTTTTCTTGAGGGGGGTCCAAAATTTTGGCTCTAGGAGGGACCCTTCTGTCCTCCCTCCCCCCCCAAAAAAACATCTATGCCCAGCCCACTACAAACTTTACTTATGCTATGCTATTATCTTGCGGTAAGATTAATGTTTTCACCCATGATGGTTTTTTATTTTTGGTTATGCTCTCTATTTCTGAAATTATATTTAATTTTATTTCTAAGCTTTTATATGCCTATTAATTTGTTGTATTTTGTATATTTTGTTTTTTTAATAAAATTTATATTACATATATAATTAGAGTTTTGCAGTCTTATATGTTGAGAAATTTAAGTTTGTGTAGATTTCTTGTTGTTCAACAAGAGTTTAAACATTAACAGCTTCTTATCATATTTTACTAAATATTGTTTTAAAATTATTGTTTATCTACTCTATTTTATGCATTTTGGTTTTATGTTTGTTTTTGAAAAATTATAGTTAAAGGCTCAGCTAGAATATTGCCTAAAGGTTTTAAAAAATAAGGCTGGTATACTATCAGGGGGGGATGGTGACAATGTGTTTGGTAAATTTTCAAATTTTTTCCTTCATATATTCTTTTTAATTTTTTATAACCCAATCACTCGTAATATTTTGGTTTTAAAGCGCATATTTCCCATAAGTATACCAAAGATATTTGTTTAAAATAATTCCAAAAAATTTAATATATGTATTGTTAACGAAAAACTTAATTATATTTTTTATCTCACATTTCCCTAATAGACACTTATTTTATCATATGTTAGATTATTATCAGTATAAAAACATTTATCATATATATCCTACTGCCAGATATTGGTTTTGGGCATTTTAAACAGGAAATCAGGTAATTAAAACATTGTGTCTAATATTGTGTTAAGAGTATGAAGTTGGTATAAAAAGTTTCTTTGCTTTATTAAGGTTAGTTGGCAAGTATTAAGCCAATACATTACTTTTTTATTTTATTTCATTACTATACAATAGTATTGACTTTGAAATATTTAGTACAGATCCAGTCCAGATCCAGTTCTGGTCCAGCCGGATCTCCCTTTGGATCAAGTCTGGTCCAGCTGGATCCGAAATCATGGATCCGGTTGGGCCCTACACACACCGTTCACACTGTAGCAACCATGACAGTGTAATAATGTAATTCGCGCAGAATGCGCCACATCCACATGTCACTTCATACTCCCGTGTAAACCAGTACTAAGGCTATCAAATGGCAGAAAATTTAAATTCAAAAATAGTCTATAGGTACAGATAGGCCCAAATTTATTCAATCTGTTTTTTTCTTTAGATATTCCACAAAAAAGCTTTGGCTCAGTGAAGTTTGTGTTCACACTACGTTCATAGATAAACATGGTCAAAAAGCTAGGGGGTGCTTACCCTAGGTAAATGACATTTCAAAATCTAGGGGGGTCCTAGGGGGGTGAAACCCCGTTAGCTTTCTAGGGGGGGGTCGATCAGGAGTGGAAGATTTTGAAACAAAGCGGGGGCACAGGTGGGGTCCAATTTTTGAAACAAAATACTTTTAAACCATTAAATGTTTAATCATAGTTTTTTATAAGATAAACTACATTTTATTGAATAAAAAGCTATATTTAGGTATAAAAAGGGTGTAAAAACATAAATTTATGTTAAAAATTCACGTTTTTGGAAGAAAATTTAGTATAAAAAAAGTACTTAAAATTTTCTCCAGAGGGCAGGGGGGGGGGTCAGATTTCAAAATTTAGAGGGGAGTCAGGGATAAAAAATTTAAAAATTTGGGGGGAGGGGCCTCCTGGATTTTTTTTAGGAGGGGGCCCCAAAATTTTGAGGCTAGGAGGGTGGACCCCACCCTACCCCCTTGTTCATCTATGACTACATTCATGCAAAACTTTATTCTTCAAAACTCAGAACTTTAAAAAAATGAATTATTTATTTGAACATATTTAAAAACAAAAGAAATTTTGTTATGGTTTTTTTTAAATCGTTAGCTATACTATGACTTTTTTTAAAACGAATAATCTTACATTACATGGATTTTCCTTTGGAAGAGTTACTAAGTTCAGTTGCTCCCGATTCCTTTAAAATAATATCAGGCGGTTTCTTTGCAATCGGTTTCTAAAATTTACAGCATGTTATTAGTATGGTTACGGTTTTGCATGTATTATTGACTGTCGGATTTTTGCCTTTAGGACTATAGGAATATTATTGCAAAATATTTATAATTATTTTACAAGAAACATTACGGCGACATAAAACATTAGACTTGTGCAGGGCATTGCACAGGTTTTTCCTTTAAAAACGATGGTAAAAACATACTTTTTCACTTATTCTTTAAAAACAAAAAATCAAAAGACATTGTAAAATGGTTACTCAAAATTTTTTGGTTAAAATACGTTTCCTTGCATTTAACATTGTCCCTCTGTTTTAACACTCCCGGCTAACCTGCCCATATGTAATAATGTGTCTACTGTGGGGTGCTAATTAAATTTGGTAGAAAGCTGTGGAAAACTAGCAATATACCTGCAGACTCGTGCACTGCCCCCAAGGTTTTATTTTTAAATTTGCAAATGGGGGGAACAGGGGGGCAACTTCTTTGAAACGGGTGTAGTAAAACAGGGGGGAAGCAGAGGAGAAAGACAAAAACACAGCACAAAAGAACAAAAAGAAGGGAAATTAAAAAGTGAAAATAAGGTAAAAATATGTCTAAATGGCTTAAAATGCATTGAATAAGTGAAAACTTTAAAAAAATTAGCTATGATATGATGGTGTTATTATAGGTCAAATAGTGCCAGACTTTCTGTGTGAGCAATATGTACCTGAACCAAGAGATGCACAGTT